>CM054945.1:22354218-22554218 GCA_029168755.2 Tillandsia fasciculata | reverse complement strand
ATCTGACGAAGACATCAAGGTCTAAACTAGAAAATTTGTAACACTCCAATAATCGCACATCAAATGGGATTAAAATTTTGATTAGATATATAAAATCATACACACTAATAATAATAAGTGAGGTTAATTATTTTGGACCGATTATTTGAATTCGATAAAAAATTTGCAAGCACAAATCGCTCGTTATTTTTAAAAGCATATAGCAAGTAAAAAATTAATTTGTTTGCTCAAGTTACATTCTCTATTATAATAACATTTTAAGAAATGAGCTCTCCGAACCTGCACCCCATCCATCAAAGGATGAAGGCTTGTTACCTCTGTAACTAAAATTATGTGTAGATCCTACACCCCACCTATCCAAGGGTGGAGGTTTCTCCACCAATCACTTCGAAATGATTGATGAAATTCATTCTATCCTAAAATAAGTGGGGTATAAAATATACATCTAAAATTAGATATATACTTAGCATTTATCTTAAGAAATACACATAATAATATTTATTTTTTTTTAAAAAAAAAAAACAAAGCTAGTCATATATGTATATATATATTTTATAAATTTGATAATAATTTTCTTCTTATATCATTCTTTTTTAGAATTAAATAAAATGTATCTAGTCTAGCCCCTTTCTTTTCAAACTTAATTAAATGCTTTTAGGTATTAAAAACTTTTTTTTTATTGGATCATGTTTTAATTTTAATATATATAAATTACAAAGACTCAATAAAAATCGAATACTTTAAAAAGTACATTATCTCCTATTGATTGTAGCAATGAAGTAATTCAAACTAATGATTTGACATTATTAAATATAATTTAAATTACTTAAATTTTAAAAAAATAATAATTACAAAATTGATAAATTTCAAGAGATAATGTAAAGCAAATTTAAAATAACTTAATTATTAAATAAATAATATGATAAAATTATAAAAATTTTAATTTTATAAAGTTTAAATGCTTAAATAGTATTTCAGGTTGTCAGCATGGCGCGATAGAACTACAAGAAAAAATATTTTATTTATATTTAATTATAAATAAATAAAAATATATAAAATTTATTTAAATTATGAATTATTTTTATTTAACTATATAATTTGTTTAACTTTTAATTTTACTACCCAACATCACTTTGATTTTAAAAAATAAATATCATATAATTTTCATAATTATAAATTTATTATAATAAATAAATATTTTAAATTTTAAAATTAAAGTGACACGGTAGACTCAAATTATATAAGTTAAATTATTAAATAATAACATTAAAATTTTAAATGATTGAAATAATTAATTCAAAATAGTTGATAATCAGATATATTTTAAGTCAAATTATAAAAAAAAATTATAATTATCCATTTGTTCACTTTCTTCTTTTATTTTTAAAAATCTATATAGTATCATATCAAAAAATTTCAGTTCCTCTCCGCCAAGTTTCATCACTATTTCGTTTATTTTTTATAATTTATACAAAAAATATTTTTAAATAAAACAAGATAATATATAATTTCTAAAATATTTTACAAAGTTTTAAAATAATTAAACAGAAATTTTTGAATAACAAGAGAAAAAATAAAAATAAATAATTTTTTGTATTTTAGTTTAAATTTTATAAATATTTAACCTTACAAATTGGCTATTTATTTATGGTTTAAAATGGACCTAACTTTTTATTCCGTGACAATAGACTCAGTAAACTAGTAAATTAATAAATTGAATTGGGTGAGTTCAGGATTACAGTTCACAATAAATCTAATGGTAAAAGATTCAATAATAAACTTAATATACAGATAAATTATATCCAATCGAAATTCGTAGACGCTATATAAATACATTTTAAATAAATTAATTATTTATTTTTAATAATTTAAAATTTGAAAATTAATGAATAGCATCAATAATATAGCCGTTGATTTATATCGCACGGTGGCGACGTCAGATCACTGAGCCCCCTACAAGGGATCTTCCTTTATGATCTCCTCCTCCTCCTCCTCCGCCTCCTCGACTCCTCCTTTCTTTTAAAATCCAACGCCTCGTATTTCGAGTCTCGCAGAAACCCCGGCCCCCACCCCCAGCAACACCCCCCTAATCATTGCTCTCCAAAATTTTACGTAAAATTTCCTGATTTTTTATTTATTTTTTACTCTCCCCTACACCAAAATAAAAAAATAAATATAAATATATTATGTTCAAGAAGTACAGCATTAATTATTTTAAAAAATAAAAAATAAAAAATTACTTGCAGTGAGATAAAAGACAAAAGAGAACAGAAGGTCCGTACGATCTTAGTCAGAATAAGTGGAGGAGGGGATCATCGGTAATCGGTGAAACCACCCCACACAAGCAAAAGATACGGAGACACATGGCCAATTATTTCGCATGTATGCATTATATAAAGTATTTAAGTTTTATGTCACGTATTTAAGTTTTATGTCACGGATCACACGGTCCGATACATGTGGTCGGATGATTAATACTAATTATTAATTTTAAAATTTAAAATATATAATTTAAAATACATAGGTAAATTGTCTATACTTTCTGCTATACTTCATTCTAGATTTATTATTAAATTTTTTATTGTTAGATTTATTATAAATTATAGTAATACTCAATTTATTAGTCATCGTGTTTACTATTACGGGACTAAAAGTTAAATTTATTTTTAATTTATAAATAAATAGTCAATATATAATTAGATATGCATAAAAAATTGTATCTTATCGATTAATACCATTCATAGAAAATATGTATGTACCGATATATAATAGTATAAAAAAATATTTATTTTAATAATAAACTATTCTAATTATTTATTATGTATTTTAATTATTTTTAAATTTTTATTACTTTTTTTACTAATTTAATAAAAAAAATTAAAATTTTACCATCAAGTACGACAGTTGTATTATGACGATATTTTATTAGCACGCTACGACTCGCATCAATTGGCACTTGAATTCTTGATATATATATAATAGGGTTTATATAATTTTAAAATCAGAAGTTCATCTATATTTATAAATTTTTTACTATTAAATTTGTATTGAAATTTATTTTTTTATAAAGTCAACTAAAAAAAAAGAAAGATAAAATAAAAATACAAATCCCAATACAAATTCAATAATAAAAAATGCACAAACATGAATGAACTTGTACGTTTAAAAGCATATAAGCTCTACTATGTATATAAATATATAATTTAAAGAATATCTTGTTTTAAATATCTTGTTTTAAATTGTTTTGTAATCAAGATCAAGAGTATATATCTTGTTTTAAATAATTTTAAAAAATTTCTAACCAAAATTCAATTAATTTAGAATTTAATTGTTACACCATTAAACTAGCAAAATATTTATATTTACTATTAAAATTATAAATTTTGAAACTTTTTTATCATTAGATTAACGAAAAGATTTAAAATTTAATTTTTAAATAGTTTAAATGGTATACATCATATTCAACGATACCGATTCAGGAGGTCACATATTTTTATTGTTTATTTTTTTGGAGAGAAAGGTAGCATTCTACCCGTATTGTTTTTTTTTTTTTTTTTTTTTTTTTTTTTTTTTTTTTTTAAAGAGAGATGTGGTATTTTATCCGTTTCTTTTATTTTTAAAGTAATCTTAGTTCGAAATGTAAAGTAACTAGACTTCAAACTCGGATCTTGAGTATCAACCATCAAGCTCTTTGCCACTGACACTATAAATAATTGATCACATATTTTTATCGTTGAAGCGATTAATTATATTTCAAAAAAAATGACTCGGAAGGTCAAAAAGTAAACGGATAAAAATATATAAAAAAATAAAAAAAAAAGCTAAATTTTTAAAAATTTTCTAATTCATTATTATAGTTATTAAAAGTTATCTAAATAGTATAAAAAAAATTATTAGAAATTTAAACGATTTAAATTTTTCTATGTCGTTAAACAAACAAATTGCTCATTTAGATTGTTAAAGCTGTCGATTTTATAATCGTTTGATCATTATGTAAATAATTTTTAAAAATTATAAAATTTAATTTATAGACACTTCAAATACTCTATATCAATTTTAACGATTCAGATTATCAATTCAAAATTTTTATTATCAAAAACGGCTTGATAGAACGAAGGTCTCTATCCACCTAAAGGATAGCAGCTTGTCACGGACTTAAGCTTTTCGCCTAGCAAAAGTTCGTGCGGCGCGTACCTTCCTGCTCGAAGGGGGCAAGCCTTGCTCTCTATTTGCTGGCCTGGACCTTCGCGCCCTACGACTAAATGCAAAAGTAGAGAAAAGAGAAAGGAGTAGTGGTTCCGCAGAAAAAACTAAGTTCTCATTCTACTTAGAAAATTACACTACAAGATACAACTCTCTCTTTGGTTTTGTTGAACAACTCTCACTTGTTGTCCTTGGCCTTAGCCAACTCCCCTATTTATAGACTTTATCTACAACTCTAAGCCTACATTTACAAGCCATGACTCTTGGCATTCCATTGACATTAATGGTGGACTCTTGGCATTCCCATATCATTAATGGTGGTGGTTGCAAGTCTCTTCACCTTCCAAATATCTCTTTGCCTCCCACAAATGAGGTTGGGCTAGCTTGACAAGTCCAATTCGGTTTGGGCTAGGGACTTAGACTAAAATTTTCTAAGTCCCTAACAAGCTGGATTATATATATACAGAGTTACGTTAGAACTATCGGCAGCAAAGAAGTTCTGTTGCAATCAAATTATTTTTAATGATAGAATTTTCGAATTGATGATCGATACTGTTAAATATTATCAAAATCGCTGAATGTATTTAAAAATAAAATTTTATATTTTTCGATATTGTTCTCTTATGCATTAAGTAGGTACAAAAAAAAAAAAAACGGTCAAAAATAAATTTTTTTCAAAAAGTGATAATGCTATTATTTTAATCAATATCAAGTGTAGATCTTGTTTTAAATAATTTTATATTTTTTTAATAAAAAATTAATTGATTTGAATTCTCTTACACCGTTTAAATAAAAAAATGTCTCATATCAATAATTAAAATTATAAATTTTATAACTCATTAATCATTAGATAAATGCGTTGAAAAAAAATTTAAACTAATTTTTTAAATATTCAATCGTGTCAATCATTAATTTGAAGGCTTCATTATTGAAAATAAATCAGTAGTAACAAAATTTATTTCCTAACTATAACTATAGTATTTTAGTCCAACTAACTCACTCTCTTTTTCTCTCTCTCTAAATGTATATAGAGAGAGAAAGAGAGCAATGCTTCGTGTACATTTAAAAAAGATATATATCTTACACCCTATTCATTCTAAGGTGGAGCTATTTCATTCGTCACTTCGAAATGACGAGTGAAATTCACTCCATCATAAAATAGATAGAATGTAATATATACATCTATTTCGAAATGCATAACTAGTGTTTTCCATATAAATATATATATAAATTTTCATCGATTTTGAATATGAATAAGAATGATGGTTAGTACCCGAGATTCAAAGTACAAAGTACAAAATTGAATTGTTTTATTTTTTAGCTAAATTTATTTATATATAAAAATATAAAACAGAAGAGCATATTATTTATAAAATAATAATAACAAATATACTGCATTGCACTTTAAAAAGAATTATGACAGTAAATTTTAAAATAAAAATTTAATTTATCAAAAGAATATGACTATGTGTGTATGCATAATATGCTTGCTTGTTAGTTGGTGTAGATCATAACTTTTTTTATGGTGAAATATTTTTTATTAATTAATTATAGGGCGCGGTGCAGGGAGGTGGTGTAGGCAATAAATTGATGGAAATGGAGCGGGGGCGGTGAGATTACCGCTCCCGGTAATCCCGGGCACTGATGACGTCACCCGTCCCCAGAGGCCCGCTCCGTACGGACACCCCGCACCCCACGAGGCTGGGCCTCTTTCCAGCCACTGCGAGAGTGACACGTGTCCTCAGGTTACTGCGTCGTCGTAAATTTCGCGAAGCCGTAGGGGTATTTTTGGAAATTCACAAGGGCTGCTATATTACCAATGGTATTATTGTTATTATTATTATTTTTTAATATTGACGGCGATGTAAATATGTCAAAACTAACGGTGCAACATGAAGCTGGGAATTTGGTTTGAATAATACCAATATAATTTTTAAGCTAAAAAAAAATATAACTATAAGTCAATTTTAAATTTACCGAAAAATCATATTATATTTTTTAAAAAATAGTATTTAAATAAATAGGTTGAAATAGTGAGAATAACGACGGGTTATAATTCCAAAATATAAATAATTTGGCTAAATAAATATATATAATAAGCTATTTAATTATTTTTATCAACTATTAAAATTACACAAAATACTAATCAATAGAGAACTGCAGTAAGAAGTTAATTAGTTAAATTAGTTAGCTACTAAATACATAGTACATTAATTTAGTAATATTTTAATAAGTTAATAATTAGTAGATATAAATTTTACACTATTTATTTGCTTAATTTACACTATTTACTAGTAACTAATGAAAATTATATGCGATAGAAATGAGAGGCTAATTCAAATTTATTTTTCTATATTTTTTTTAAAGGTCAATTTTATACAGTTTTCTATAAATATTTTAAATATTATATATATATTTTTAAAAAGTTCAACTCTGATTTATTACCGTTAGTTTACTGTTTATTTTTTAACAGAATATAAGTAAAATACCAATTTTACTCTTATAAATATATCTTTTAAAAAAATTTATCTACATATGCTATATCTGAAAGATAAAAAAAAAAAAACTTACCTCACTCACCGGCCTTGGCTTATAGGTTAAGTATTTAATGTATAATTATTTATATTTTACTAACGAATATTTACGGTAGGAATATATATGAACAAATTATAATTTGAAAGAAATAAATATGAAAATTTAAAATTTCAGTAAAATTATATTAAATATTTGATGCATGATTAACTATATTTTTCTAACGGATATTGACGATAGTGATCGATAGATATATATATATATATATATATATATATATATATATATATATATATATATATATATATATTAAATATTTTTAAAAAATAAATATAAAAAAAAAATTTATAAAAATATAACTGTTTTTCGGTATGTATAGATGAAATTATTATTATTATTATTATTTTAAAAAAATTTAATTTGATTAGAAAAGAACTTAACAGTCAATTAACGGAGTCAAGTAGAGTTGGCAGCGTGAAAAGGTGGAATCCGCTGCAGTCGGTTTGCGTTGGTGATTGAGAGGAATATTTTCTACAGAAGGTGGTAGTCTCTCTCTCACCCTTTTCTACTTTTTCTGCCCCGCGCTTTTCCTTTTCCGGAAAAGCGCTTTTATTCTCAGCGTTTTGTTCTCTCGTTTCTGTATTTTACTCCCATCTCGTAGCATTCCATTTCCCTCCTTTTCAACCAAATTTATTATCACACGCTACGCATACTTTAGCAATTTTATAATATAAATTCTCAAAATTTAAGTAATTTATTATTATTATTATTATTATTATTATTATTTTAAAAAAAACCAATAAATAAATAAATATATATAATATTGATGTGTGAAATTGTTTTAAATATTGAGTAATTCGAATGGATTGCGTTACATCCGAATGAAAAGAAAAAATTTACACGTATGAAGCTCACGGGTACACCGGGAGCAGGGAATAATTTGGAAGGTTACAGTGGCTACGACCTCACCCTTCTCAGGAGAGGTACTATTATTATAGCTCTTTGTTCTCTTTCTCTTGAATAAATATAGTACTCTCTTTCTCTCTCTATCTCTGTCGTCCCCACATAACACAAAGCTCCGGTTCCTCCATTAATGGCGCTTTAAACCTCTCACCCATATACATAAAGGCGTATATATATATATATATACATATATATATATATATATCACATGCCCCTTAGCATATACCATGGCGAGTAGCTTCTCGCGGGAGGGGCCACACGTGGCGCAGCAGACCCGGCGCGACAAGCTCCGATACCCTAGCGCCACTCACCACCAACCCGTCGCCCACTTCGACCCCGCCATGTTCGCGCTCTCCTTCCCCCTCGCCATCGGAGACGAAGGGTTCGAGGCCTCCAACGGGGGCCGCGGCAGATCCGGTGATTTCGTGAGCTACGTCGATTTCGCCCCGTTCCCCTCTTCCCAACCCTACCACGGCGGCGCCCTCCACGAGGTCATCGCCGCCCCTTCGCCCTCCTCGCTTGGCTCCCAAACCCTAGAATTGCCCTCCGTCGTCCCCCCGAACCTTCCGGAAGGCTCCGGAAGCGACCTGATGCTTCCGCAACAGTGGACCGGCGACTACGCCTACCCGGCGGCGCGCGGGCTCTCGCTGACGCTCTCGCCGAACCCGTTGCCGGAGCTGGCCGCGCCGCCCCCGGCCCAGTACGAGGACCGATTAGGGCACGCCAAGTGCCCGATCGGCGGCGGCGGCGGCGTGTCATTCCACGGCCTTACCAACTCCCTCGCTGAGACTCGCCGCGCCGCGGGTCCTCTCGGGCCCTTCACCGGCTACGCCGCGGTGTTGAAGAGCTCCAAATTCTTGCGGCCCGCGCAGCAGCTCCTCGACGAGATTTGTAGCGCCGTCATGGGCTTGGCCCTCGCCCAGCCCTGCAGAGGCGGAGGCGCCGAAAGATTATCCGATAGAGTCGGCGGCGACGGCGATTTGGATTTGTTGTCTCCTCCTTTGTACAATTCATCCGAGCGACGTAACGGCGGCGGAAGCGGAACTTGTGCGGTTCAACACCGCCCGGAATTCCAGCAGGTGAAGTTGAAGCTCCTGTACATGCAAGAGGAGGTAATCAGTTTCGACTCAGCAAACATTATACTTGTGATGATTTTTATTGATGTTGTTAAAGTGATGATGATGATGATGCATGCTTTTAGGTGATTTTGATGGTATAATATGCATGCATGTCGCTTATTTCCATCGTTCAATGTTAGATGCAATGTATTATCATATAATGGTGTTGTGCAAATTTTCTTATTTCTGAGATATGTAGAGTATTGATTTTAGCTGATTGAGAGGGCATATACCTAATTCACCAAGTACCTACTTTCTCGCGGGGAAATTAATAAGCATATATATTATATTTTGTTAGCTACTATGATTTAAGAAATGTTGCTGATTACCATGAGGGCTTATTTGGTTGTTGAATGCTCGTAGGCCACCAAATATTGAATAATATAGGAGACTATAATGCATTTGGATGCTTTGTGTTCTCCCAATCCATGACTATACATTTAGACGTGCATTATGGAGAGATTTTTTAATTTTTTTTTTTTGTTTACGTTTAGCTTCATTTTGACAACTGCTTTGGCACTCTAGTGCTCGCATGCTTCTTTGTGCTTTTGTGTTTAAATAGCTCACTATAACCACTAGGTACTTGTAGTTCACTTTTTCATCAATCAAAAAATTGTTCAGCTAGAACATGAGTCATATTAATCCCATTTTATGAATAATAGCTTCTGGGCTAGAAAAATCATATAGGAAAAAACTTAGTTTAGAAAAACTGTATTTTGAAGCTTTCACACTATTTTGGTGATGATGTTCTTGACAACAAAGTTATCCTTCAGTGTATATCACATTTTGTTAAGTTTCTAGGATTTCTTGCGTGCTTAATGTCACTGATCACCGTAAAGACAATTATTTAATGTTTCTTTGCCAAATGTTTCCTTGGCTGTCAAATACCAAGCAACATACCCAGCAATAATGGGGTTGTGCGATCCGACTCTCATGCTCATACACGTAAATTTGGTAAAAAGTACTTTTGAGTTACTTTTTCGAGCTATAGTAGGACTAACATTCAACATAAAATTAATTTAAATTACGTCTTTACGGATATTAGAATCATTGAGTAATTTGTATAGTTGAATTTAAAGTTGGGGATTTCATTCTTTTCATCTAGGTTGTACGCATTGTATTTCAATATCTCAATGTATCTTTGTTATAACCCATAGACACTTGTATATTGCTTAAATTTGAATAAGGAATATTTGTGGTCAACGTGTGTACTTCTTCGGATTCCTACAATATTTGAGCTGCAAAGGGTGAATCTAAGCCAAAACTTCTATGTCTTGTAGATTTCCCATCTACAAGAAGCTCAAATATGAAGGTTGTACAAATGGTAATGCGAATCATCCTACATGATTTAGTAAATCTCACGTGCCTATAACTGGTGGTTCTGTATAGGTCATTTAGATGTTGCTGATTATAGCCAATGTTTTCTGTTTAGATGTTATGGCCTTCATTTGAAAACTTCGTGCTTCTCTATAAATATTCAGTTCTATACTTGGTGTTAATTGACTTTTGTTTACGTAGGTACATTCTAGTTTTTCTTATACGGAGTATAAGATTAGAGAATTGGTGAATAAGATTTTTTAAGAAAGTGATTTTATCGGACCAAATACACTATGTTTTGAACTTTAAAGTAGTATGATTTCTTGTACTTTCCAAGAACCTAAAATTGGAATGACGGATCTAGCTCATACTAGTGAAATAACTAATGTCTCATCACTGGATGAAAAATGGCGATGAAAGGACTCTATGCTGAAAGGTGTAATTTAGAGCTCTTAATGAATGGACCTGACAAACTCTATGCAACTTATATTTCAAAAAAGACACAATAGGAGGGTGACAACAAAGCCTGTGTGTGAGTGTTAAACACCAAAAAATAGTGTGACATTAGTCATTAAAAAGCTGTTCAACTTGGCATGGAGCAGGAGAAGCAGCGACCTTAGTTAGACGATAAGTTACTATTCAAGCTTTGCGAGGAAAATGTGAAATTAGAGCACGATGGTTTTAAGAGACAATAGACAAGTCAATAAATGTTTTTTACTGCTTCCGCAACTTTAGTGTACAATCTGCACATTTGTTAGCAACATTTGAGTATTTACACAGATTTTGCTGAGTAGAACAAAGAAATGTAGTGGGAGAGTTAAAACTATATTTGCAGTATAACTCAATTGAATGTGTAGTAATAGCTGGTTGAAGTGCTCAACTAAGGATATGGGAATAACTGGTGATTCTTGAGGCTTCTATATCAGTTGAGACTGGGAACTGTGAAGTATGACTTATACATAGTGTAGATGTATAATCTATATGCCTGTCTATATATCTACGTGTCTCCAAATGCTATAAGCTTTCCGTCCACCTCTTCCTATACAACAGAAGGGTTGGCCTCACCTTATTCATTTCCATGAGGGGAGTAAACCATTTTATATTCCTTATCCACTTTCCATGTCTGTAGCAATTCCATGATGTAATTTCTATCACAGGCTTTTACATAATTGTATCTTTTCCTCCTTTTTTAGCTTCTGGTTACTGACTGTTCAATGCATAGTACCTCAATGCATAGTACCTCAGAAGCACTGAAATCCCAAATAAATGCTTGTCGAATCCCTCTAGGATGAAAATTAATTGTTAAGTTTTCTCGTTCAATATACTTAAAAAGTGTATTTTAGTATTTATCTGATTATTTATATTAACTATTATTTTCATTCCTACAAAGGTGTGCAGAAGATACAAGCAGTACCATCAACAAGTGCAGATGGTGGGATCTTCCTTTGAATCTGTTGCTGGTCTAAGTTCTGCCACACCCTATGCTTCCTTAGCCCTTAAGACCATCTCAAAGCACTTCCGTTCTTTGAAAAACGCCATACTGAATCAGCTGCAGAACATCAGCAGAGTTCTGGGAGAGGAGTTCATGTCGTCGCCAAGCACTAGTAAAGGAGAAATGTTCTCGCCCTTGAGGTTAAAGCACACTGAGCAGGGTAACCACAAACAGAAGGTGGGGGAGAAGAGTTTAGGCTTTGTGGAACATAACCAGCCTGTCTGGAGGCCACAGCGGGGCCTCCCTGAGCGCGCTGTTGCTGTTTTGAGGAATTGGTTGTTCGATCATTTCCTTCATCCGTAAGTTAGTTTTACGCTCTGATGGTTATGTGTTTTGTTGTTTAATAATTTTATTGGGTAAAAACCCTCTATAGCACATTTTGAGATGGTTGCCTGGACTTCTTAAAATTCCTAGTTTACTATCCCATCATTTGGTTGAAGTTCCTTTCCATGAGAACTTATTTTTCTAACAGATTTTGTGGTTTGTTCAAAACAGCCAAGTTTATACAGAACTAGACAGAATTTTCTAGAAATCAAAGTATAAGGTTAGTTAATACAATCAAAATACCTAAATCTCATTTGTTTCAACATGTTCTCTTACACTGCAGGCAAGATATGTGTGTCTTTGCCTTAATTTTCCTTCCACGGCTTTTACTTTGCTTATAAACAATTTCTATACGCCAAGGAATGCACGGTGTAGTAACTAAGAACAGCCAGCTCATGCAATATACTTGCTTTCAGGTATCCAACTGATACAGATAAGCACATGTTAGCAGCTCAGACTGGTTTGTCTCGGAACCAGGTAAACTTTCTAATCTGACTACTAGTTTTTTTGGCTGAGTCTCTTTGTTTGTCCGCATGCCTTAGGGTGGATACAGTAGTGAGTTATGTGCCGAGTTTATTAAGTTGTTTCTAAGACTTAAAACTTCTGTATCACTAGTGTCAATTGTTCCAACAGTACGAGGCCTAATTTGGGAATGCTTTGTTGGAAGTGTGGTGGGTGCATGTTTTGGGGCTCATCTATACTAACGAACTTGACTATGAATAACATGAGACGCACCACTTTTTAATTTATAGCATTCGTATAGCTTTCACAGGTTCACATAAGCCACGTAGTGGATTGAGTTATAGCTTAGTTATATTTCTCTTCTAATGAGCCATGCTACACGAACTAATTACTTGCATCTAACTGTTTTTTTTTTCTAAAGTAGGTATCAAACTGGTTCATCAATGCGAGGGTGAGACTTTGGAAGCCAATGGTGGAGGAGATCCACATGCTCGAGACCAAAAGCGTGAGCGGCTCCGGCCTCGATTCTGCTTCTGCCAGCAGGAATGACCTGAGACCACCCACTGCAGATAATAGCGGAGGGCCCCTGAACAAACAATCATCAGAAGAAAGCAACAACAAGCTATCAGAAAGTGCCTCCGCAGAAGCTCCTTTCAAGGACAGCAACATGCAGAGTGTAGAGGCATGGCACTCAGAGAAGCCATTGAGGATGCAGGAGTGCGGCATTCGGGAGAGCACGGACGGCACTCTAATGAGCTTCATGGCGTACCCTAGTGGGATGGATATAGGTGGTTTCGGGGCGGTCTCTTTAACTTTGGGTCTAAGGCACGAGGCAATTTGGAAGCCAAACGGTGCGTAAGGCGAAGCCCTAACCATTTGCGGTATCACAGATAGTAATGTGATGGGAGGAGAGATGACTGATGTTGGTGGCCATTTGGAATTGTAATATGAGGGGTGATTTAGGGGGAGTGATTTGTATGCCCAGGTGGGTAATGGGTGGCCTGAAATGCTCCCATCTCTTTTATATGGAATATATGGCTGTAATTTGCAGAAGGATTTGATGGTCTGGCAGGAGTGCAGGCCCCCCCTTCTCTTTTGGTGGTGCTAAATGAATTTGGTGGTTCTTTATTATAAGCTTCTTCTCTCTCTCTCTCTCTCTCTCCTTTATTGCAGAGACAACATCTCATGAGTAGCATTTCTTTAAGAACTTAAAATGCTGATTGGAAACTAAAATAATTCTTTGTATTTTAATTTTGTATTTTAAAATGATTCTTTATAGCAGAGTTGTGCGTAAAACATTCGCAAATGAGATGATTTGTACCTTGTTCTTAGGACCACACAATGTAGCCTCTTTAAAGAGTAGAAACACATACCCCTCATCATTGGAGTACTCGCGCATACCACCTCAATATGCCAAGCATATTTTGGAAGAAGAAACACTACTTTCCTTGCCTTTTCCAAGGGGAAAGTACAATGAAGGAATAAGAAACAGTTACTCCTAATTATATATATATATATATATATGCATGGGTACCACCAAAAGAAGTTGTTGCTACTACCAGAGTAAATTCTTTTTTCAAGCTTTAATCAAAAGACTAAATTCAATTAAGGACTAATGATCTTGTTTTAATTATTAAATCTTTTCCTTCCTAATTTTCTTATAATAAATTTTAGATGGTAAAATATTTATTAGATATCATAATTATCGTGCGGTATTATAGAAAATTCGGTAGCACCATTAGTTTCAAAAATTTTGGTGAAAAAAAATTTCATCATAAAAAAAAAAAAAAAATCCTCTTCCCTTATTCACATTTGTCAACATTCACCTGCACAATCAAGTAGGTATAGCATTCTCTTTTCCTGCCAGTAGAATCACTTTGAGAGAAACAACAATCACTACAAGATAAAAGCAAAAGAGAATACGATGATCTACTGTTGTGCCCCTGCTATTTTCGGATTTTTATTTTACATTATTTTGGATTCCACAGACTCTCTACCAATAAAAAAAAACAAACACGAAGCTTGATTTCACCGTTCATACTTTTGTTGTGTAGATGAGAAAATTACAAGTGAACAAAAAACTACTCATTTTTTAACGTTGTTACTTTTGAAAATTAAGCAATTGTTCTCGAAAATTAAAGTTACACATGCAATAGAATTATAGCAGAAGACGAATTCGAATTATCTTAGAAATCTTACAAAAATACCAACTTTTATACGATGAATGAAACAGAGTAAACTAATGGCCCCAAAAAAATAAAAATTACGAACAAAGCTATGAAAGCATTGAGTTCTTAATAATTAACTCGTAAAGTGCGAGAATAATTAATTACTGTATCCTAGAGAGGAAAATTAAGATGAAACGGGGAGAGGAAAACTTTTGTCTAAATTTTTAAACTTTGAATAGTTAATTAACATTATTATGGTTGCTGTTGTCGAAAATTTATGTGTCATATTCACATTGCTTCCTCTTTTTTTTTTAAAAAAAATTATTATTTAAAATATTTCTACTAATGAATACTAGTTATTCAAAGTTAAAAAATTTAAACAAAATTATGATCTCATCCTAATCCCCAGGGTGTCTAAGGCTGAGCTTATAGGAGTTCATGATACCTTTCATTCCTGGACCTAGAATGTGTTTGGGAGAGAGGCAGCTGCTCCAAGAAGCCACGGCTTTTCCCTCCAAGAGGTAAAGTACATGCTAACTAAGGCAAATTACAAATTACAATAATAAATAAAGTACTTGTTCCTTGGAACACTTAATTTGAACATTGAAAAATAGATGGAGCCCATTATATTGGGATTCTACTCCTTTTTATCTAGAAATTTTTGTCATGGTCATTTCCCTCCGTCTATAGTTGTCAATTGGTGGCCTTTTTTCCTTCTTTCTTTTTTCTTTTTGGCAATTAATTAAGTTAATAAACCCCCCACCCCCTCCCACAAATTAACGTTGATAGGTTAGTAGCCATAGCCTGCCATAGGGTATCTAATCTTTTATATGAAAGCTAGTATGAGGTTGAAATAAACTTATTTTT
Organism: Tillandsia fasciculata; assembly: GCA_029168755.2. NCBI lineage: Eukaryota > Viridiplantae > Streptophyta > Magnoliopsida > Poales > Bromeliaceae > Tillandsia > Tillandsia fasciculata. The sequence continues at coordinate 22,538,772 of CM054945.1, read as the reverse complement.
ACTTAAAAATAAATTTAATTAAAATAAATATAATTTTAATTATTATATTAATTTTTTTATTATTCTAATTATTTAATTATTAAATAATTAACTTATTAATTTATTTAATTATTTATTAATAATTATACTCATTATTATTAATTATTTTATTAATAAATATTTAAAATTATTATCTAACAATAATAATTAAATAAATTAAATTATTATTTAATTAATATTTTTATATTAAATTAATTAAATAAAATATTATTATTTTAAAATTATAATTATTTTTATTCTCAATTTGTACTATTTTTAATATAACTATCCAAATGCTATTTTTATTTATTTTCAAAAACAATCAAATTTTCATCCACGCAAAATTAATTTTATTTCAACCTATTCTTGAACTCTTATATTTATTTCTAAAATAAATAATTCTAATTATATCTGAACCAAATACAATCTTATAATGTATAATAAACAAAAAAATACTACTTATACATCATAAAAAAGTGTAAATCTCATTTTCCCATGAAATTCTTTTCAAAATTGCCAAAAATAAAAAAAAATAATAGTGTAAATCTCATCTCCCTCTAGAGTAATGCAATTCTTTTCAGAATTGCCAAAACAACAATAATGCTTTTAGCCGCTATATTACCAACCACTAAGTAGGAAAACCCAAAAAAAAGGAGTCGCCGCTTAGGCTGAAGCGCCCTTCAAACCGAATACTATGTCTCAGGGTGGGAACTAAACAAGATAATTTGTCAGTTACAACAGTGTTACAGACCAACAGATTTTGCACACTCCCAAGAATGAGCTGAAAGCACAATAAGAACAAGTTTCTATTTTGAGTAAAAACCAATGATACATACCACAGAGAGCTATTCCAAATTCTAATGTACATATTGTGATCGGGGCGGGGCGGGGCGGCTAAGCACTTCAAATCGCTCGCTTCAGAGTCCGAGAATCTAGCAAGAGTCTGCAGTTACGAGAACATTTTACTCCAAAATGCCCTGGTGCGACCTTGCGGTGTGCCCTCTGTGGTCCCTGATTCTATGCCTTTGCTCCGAGGAAAGACTGTTCACATAAAAAAGAGGTTTACTTAAGAGAGAGAGAGAGAGAGAGAGAGAGAGAGAGAGAGAGAGAGAGAGAGATTTGCTTAGCAATGAACATTTGCTGCATGATAATATACTCCAAATGAGAACAAATGAGAAGACCACGTTTACGAGATTTCTTTTCCATGTGTGAAAGAGTTTTTTAAACTCAATTTCAGATTGAGAATCCTGAGGATACGCCGATCAAAACTATGCAGAATCTCCTAATAATACAATGTCTGCATTTTCCTGTTTCCCACCTAAAGACCTATCTAGTAACAAAACATATAGGGCCTTCGACTCCAAAGACTTATAAAGAGATGAACGAGATAATAAATATCTTGCTCCGAAGAAACTAGAAAAGAACAGGATGAGAAAATAGTAGCTCCCCAGCACACAGATAATACCGGTCGAGAATCATGTAATATGTTATCCAATTTTAACAAAAAGGAGTCTTTCTCGTAGTACTTATGTGGACTCAACTTTGTAAATCTTATTTTGACGGTACAATGACAAAAGCAACTCAAAATGGCTTTTGAGCAACTCTCAACAGCTCGCTAAAACAATCCCCTAATCAGAAATATTACTAGGTGTTAGCTAAAATGTTGCAAGTACCTTCATACTGACAGCAGGTGTTCCACCTTTAGTTGAAGGCGTGCCTCCAAAGAACATTTTTCCAGAAGGCTTCAATATTTGGAAGGAGCACATAAGGGTGCCATCTACGCTCATCATAGCACCAGCATTATCGAATTCACCGCAGTAATTAGGCGCTGAGAATATCGTAACCAGCTGCCGATCAGCAAAGAACTCATATCCATCTTCCACCACCTTAATAACAAGCAATAAATCACAATAAATTTAGAATTTAATTTATGTCAGCATAGTAAAATCAATCTACATGACACAGTAAAATCTCAATTTTCATATATAAAGTCAAAACTGCCTTTTCTTACAAAAATAAGAGCCTTTTAAGTTGGGGGTCGACACAATTAAAGCGGGGTTCTGGTATTGAAGCAGCAATTTGTAATATGAGCACATAGCAAATTGAGTTTTTGAAGGGCAAATATGAATAATTTAGATTTTACAGGGATATTAATACAAACATAAAAATTTTGAGAGGTAGATAAGTAGATGTCTTAGAAACAAGGGGAAAACTGGTTTTCATGCACGACCTGATGAGCGCGGCAAATTAGGTCAAGATTGTGCTTCTCAAGGAACTCAGCGACCTTATCTGCTCCAAAGGTATAAGATACACCTCTATCGTTCATTCCCCATCCTTTAATTTCTTTACAAGGATCTGACCACAGAAGATCACATAACAAACCAGTATCGGGCACATCAGTCGGGCGGGCCAGGTTGCGTATTTGGTCCAAGTCGTGCAGGTCAGGAGAAAGCCCGCCATGCATGCATAGTATCTTCTCATCTATTAAAGCAGCCACAGGTAGGCAGTTGAAACAATCTGAGAAGACTTTCCACAGCTTAACACTGTATCTGCGCTTACATTCATCATAGAACCCATAAATCCGGTTAATGGATGCACACTCATGGTTCCCCCTCAAGAGAAAGAAGTTTTCAGGGTATTTGACTTTATATGCCAACAAAAGGCATATTGTCTCGAGGCTTTGCTTCCCTCGATCCACGTAATCACCTAAGAAAAGGTAGTTAGATTGTGGAGGGAGTCCGCCGTATTCAAACAGCCTGAGAAGATCAGAGTACTGGCCATGAACATCACCTGAGAGCAAAAACAGAACATAAATGTAAGAAGAGCAAGTTCAAAAACTAGAAAACCAATTTAGTGCTAACAAATTTCTGAAATTTCCTCGTGGAGGTTGAAGGTCAACCGACATAAACAGAAGTTACTTCAAAATGAAAAGGAAACCTTGATCAATTCACGGCCTTCGCCAAATACTACACCAACTTTTGTTCTCCCTCAGGATAAGGTGAAAGTGAGCATTATGATCAGGTCATACAGAGTCTTGTGAAGATGTTACAAAGGACAATACGGCAGTAGATCAAGGAGTTTCTAAGATGTTAAAGTAGCGCATAAATGAAGCTGCAGAGAGTCTTCATCATCTGAGATTAAATTCCACAAAGTTGAAGGATTTGCCCGCCGATTACTCAGCATTAAATGATGAATATCAACAAGGAATGGACTTAAACTTAGCATTAAGGAACTAACGCAAAATTTTATTCACATACCAAGACAATCAAGATGTAAATCCTACTATCTAAGGTGTATAAAAAGCACTAAACATGAAATTATACCTATAATTGAACAAATAGATCCAAAATGCTAACTTTTCTCGCTTATGATTAAAGACTCTTTATGCTAGCAAAAGCCCGGACTAAATCACAAAAAAGTCAATAACTTCGCGAAAAACCTAACCCTAATCCTAGGGATACCAAAATAAATCACTAACCACCACAAAGTACCAAACATATTCTCACAACGACACAAAAACCCACATCCAAAATCCCAACTAGGCACAAACCCAGATCACGAAACATGCTAAAAATCACAGAAATCGATGATGAAACCTACCACAAATCTTGATCGGCGCCTCGAGCTCGAGCAAATTGGGCTGCTGGAGGAAGATGCCCTTCGCCGCGACGCAGAGCTTATTGCTCTCCGCCTCCGTTAGCACCACTTGCTTCCCCGGCTTCGTCCCCCTCACCCCCAAGAGCCTCTGTATCACATCATCCAAAAGGGCAGGTTCCATCTCCCCCCCTCCCCCCCCCCCCTCTATGTCACCTCTTCTAAACCCTAATTCGACCACTACAGAAACCCTAAAAGCGCCCTTTCCTCTTCGCTCCAACGAAGAATCGCACACTCTGCTCCTCCAATAACATCCCAATCGCTCCCCCTCTTCTTCTTCCTCTCTCGATCGTAATCGTAGGGTTTACTCACGCGATCGGAGAAAGGGGAAAGACGAGGGTGACACTCCGGAGAATTTTTACGACTTTGGAGCGTAACAAAAATTAAATATTTATTGCTTTGTCTCCGATCTACCGGTGAGAAACTATTCCATGGACTCGGTTCAGTACGTCCTTCGCATCTGGTAAATTTCAACGGGTAGATGGCGATTATCGGCTAAATGGAGGGTGATGAGCTGCTGCGGTTGACGAATGACGTGGTGCAGTGGGTTCAGGAAGTAAATTCCCGAAAAGCGTGTGGAGAGTGAGGAGTGGGCGGTGCGATTGACGGGGTAGGATTGTAGGAAGGATACGGAAATTGAAGTGGACGGCTCTGATCTTTCCACGACGGATAATTCCAATTTATCCTTTTTAATTTTTTATTTTATAGACTTAAAAAATTATAACTATTTAGAATTAACTTAAGTACTATATTATTTATAAAATTAATTAGATAAACAATAATTTTGTTTTTATTTTGAGTCACGAGTATTATTATAATTTTTTTATCCGGATCCATACATGTCACATCATTTTGTTGTGGCGATTAAATAAATTAAATAAAAGGAAAAAAAAAAAGTTAGAAAAGTGACCACGCACAACTATTTGAGTCGCTGAATTATATAGACGCTGATTAAATTTAAAAAATAATAATAATACTAAAAATTTGACAAAATTTGAATTCAACCTCTCTTATTTTATATTATATTTAATTACATAAAATAATTATTATTTTTAAAAAATTTAAATTATCAAATAATAATATTTTTAATATTTATATTCGTTCAATAAAATTAAAAAATAAAATGTTGAGTATATTTAAGAGTAAATAAGAATGCAATTTGGGTTGGAATATTTTATTTTTGTTTGGACATGAGATTTATTGTTTATGTTTTATTCCCATTTTAAATTTAGGCATATTATTATTTACAAAATATTGCGGCAGCGATGTAATATATAATATAGAGGGACAAAGTTCCATTGAAATACTTTTAATAATATCAAATATTTAATATTATTAATTATTTTATTATTAAATTTACTTTTTAATATTTTTTATTTTTTGATAATTAGAATTCTATTAGTATCAAATGTGTTGCCAATTTATTTTTAATAACAGAGCTTTCAAATCGACTATCAAATTATTGAAAATAATTAAATTTTATATTTTTTGGTATTATTTTTTTATGTATTAATGATTAAAAATAAATATTTTTTAAAAATTAATAATAAAATTTTTATATTCATGATCAAAATATAAATTTTATTTTAAATAATTTAAATTATTTTTTGATAAAAAATTAATTAATTTGAATTCTTCTGTATTGTTAGACGAACAAACGTTCCGACTATTTAATCATTAGATTAATAATATTAAAAATATATAAATTATTTTAAAATAATTTAAATTATATTTAAACAATAATTATTGTTAATTTAAAAGCTCCTTTTAATAATAATAATAATAATAATAATAATAATAATAATATGGATAGTAATGAAACGGCTTACTGGGGACAGCTCGAAAAGGAACAACAGCTTGAGAAGGACAAATGTGATGTTTTCTTTAGCAAGTGTTACTTTCGAGTGATTTCATGTGATGTTTCTTTTAACAAGTGTTACTTTCAAGTGATTTGACATTATTAGAATATTAATGTTTTAATTAATAATTGACGTATGCGTTACGGATGGATAAATGATCATTTCATAAAGTCTTTGCTTTAAAATTATTACTAGAAAAAGGTTTATGTTAAAATTCGCCGAAAAAAAACTCGGAATTGAAGATTTGATTGCTGGGCCTTGGAATCTCAAGTGTAATTTGCATCAAAAGATAGATGTTTTCAAATAGGTAGAAAGATATCTCATATTTGGATTAGTAATTTTAGATTTGGCGAGTTATTATTATTAGCGGATCGAATCGTTATAATTGATATCAGAGTCGAATAATATCGAATGAAAAGTTAAGAGTGAAGTACTATATGGGACAAAGTACTACCATAATGAATTTAATAGGAGTTACCTATTGAATCGGTAGAAGTCATTTCTATAATTTTATATCGACTGATAATTCTATTTTATATATGTGATTGGATTTGGACCCGACGAGAATGTTAGAGAATCTGTAATGCTACAATAGTTCAACATTATATGAAAAAATAAAATTTAATTAAAAATATAAGAAATCGCGCACGTAATTAATAATAATCAGACTTAAATATTTTGAGTAAATAATTTTGTGCCTAATTAAGTAATTACTATTTGCGGGTCCGGTGAATACAATTTCCTTATGAAATAAGCTTGCAAGAGTTGTAATTGGTCTTGTCTTTTCTCTTCGGCATTTCTCTCTCAAAAATGTTTTTTTTTTTTTTTTAATTCAAAATTGTGCCAAGGGCCACACAATGCCCATAAACTTGGGCCTCTTGAGGTCCCACTATGAGCACCCACACAAGCATTTTTGGATCTCTTGCAACTTAGCCCGGCCCATATCTGAGTGTCGTTTACACATTCAACACATGTGACATTTGCAAGCTACACATATAAATCCCATAATAGAGTTATGTTGAAATATTATTGATAGCAAATGGGTTCGTTGCTATCGATTTATTTCAATGATGGAGCATCAGAAATAATAATCGGTTTTATCGAACATGATCTAGACCGCTGAAAGTATGTAGAAATCAAATTTCATATTTTTACGATATTATTTTTTTGTACATCAAGTGAGCACAAAAATAAACAACTAAAAATAAATATATATTAATTTAAAAAATATTTTAATAAAAATTTAATTAATTAAGATTTCTTCATATCATTAACCGAGTAAATGTCCATATCTACTATTAAAATTATAAATTTTGCAATACATCAATCATTATATCAATAATATCTAAAAAAATTAAAATTTGATTCATAAATACTTTGATCATGTTCAACGCTGATTGTCAATTTGAAGGCTCTATCATCGAAAATAAATCGATAACAATAAAATCAATTTATTACTATATATATATATATATATATATATATATATATATATATATATATATATATATATAAGTAAAAGTTGAGTGGTATTAATTTCCTTATCCTGCAAACTTTTTACCTAACAATGGTTATTATTATTTTTTTCCATTGAACATGTTGCGTGGTGCATGAGTCATAAATGTTCTATTATTTTAGATATTCATGACCACATTGTGTCAAAATATCAATACTTTTTGGCTAATTAATTAGCAGCCTATTTTTATTTTTATTATTTATTTATTTTCTTTTGCATGGTGTACGTGGATGGATCCACTAGTCATTAGCACGTGGAAAAGGGTAACCCAATTGCGATTACATTTGATCCAGTGCTTTAATTCGTGGCATGATCAACTTTATTGGCTTTGTGTAAGTTTTACAAGTTGGCGCTAGCTCTCAAGTGGATTTGCATGATCTCGTTGCCGACATTGAAATTCGTCACTTAACTTTGCTATTTTCAGTTCTTTCCTAAATCTCCCAGTCCTAATTATAAGTACTGGATCTCCTGCAGCCACTCTAGGAAGCCATTAACTAATTACACAGCAAGCAAAATATGGCACCTAACCTCCCACACTACCTTCTTGTACTTGTATTTCTGGGAGTGGCGGCTTACACCACTCGCTCTTCATCCTCCCGAGCTTAAGCGTGGTCACTAGCTAGCTAGTCTGAGCCCATACCTGGACACATGCATGCGTGAGCCACCTATATATGACCAATCACCAAGTTCAAGGACGTGTATCCAGTACAACTACTAGCTATCTAGATATGTAGTGAAATAAAATGCATCTTAAAGCCATATAGAATTATGTACGTAGGTATGCATGTCTTAATTAATTTGTTGTCACTTGATATCAGTAAAAGGTAACTAATGTTATAAATTAACTAGCTAGCTATATATTTGCTGCTACGGGCATTGGGCGCACCTTGTTATCCAGGTTGTACTACTACTTGTTGTGTTGCTTCATTAGTAATATATATATATATATGTTTGCATATATATAATCTACCTACGTACTTAACTAAATCCAATATATATATAGCATTGGTATATGTGAACTATAACATCATTAATATAAGTCTTATTTCAAATACTTTGTCACATACATATGATCGAAGCACCTTGTATTAATTAAGGCGCGCGGCAATTTGATCACAACATGACAACTAATTAATTTACAACCAAAGAGAAAAAAGTGGCAGCTTTCACATACAGTGTGGTCCACACACACAAATTAAGGAGAGCACAAATATATGTTTTATTGCCCTTTAATGGCAAACATAATCAGAAGCATTTTTTGCTTTGTCCTTTCTAATGTCAGGTACTATCGCAGAACATGTATATATGCATGCTTTATTATCTTCTTCCCCTACTTCTGCTTCAAGCTACAGTAGACACAGGAGACAAGCCCAAGACAAAGTTCGCTTTTGAAAGCCACAATTCGGTCCTTCTTATAGTCAATTTGGTTTTTCACTTTGTTGTGATCGTTCACTTCAGATATATCTATAGCTACTGGAAGATTAGTTTTCGGTAATCTCTATTAGGTTAATGTATTGTGCCGTTTCAAATATTAGAGGGTATATATTTGTTTCTTACGATTAAATTAGATAGAATGAGTCTGAAAAGAGTAGAGAAAAAGTCTAGATTATAAGATGTTAGAATTGCCGAATCCGGCCTGACATATCAAATAATCCTGCAGGCACGAATGGACATACCTATGCCCCTCCATTGCAAATCACAGCTCGCAGGACAGCGTCGTATTCTGTTCAATCCAATTCAATATTGTCGGATCGTTGGCGTTAATTATTAAATTTAAAATTTCGAGCTGTTAGAAATACGCAATCAATTCAGTATAGACACAACGCCGACGAGTTTCGACTGGACTTAACCCACCTGAACGTTATATCTATTATTAGGCCTCTTGCCGTTAGGTATATTATGGATCGCAACCCTACTCAACTTATTAGTCTAAAGCATAGAGACACAGCGCTCATGGATCTCGACCGGACTCAACACATCTGGATATTAGATTTATTGTTGGACCTCTTGCTGTTAGGTCTATTGTGAACCGTAATCCCACTCAATTTATTAGTCTTCTAGACCTATTGTCACGGGACAGAAAGTTGGATCTATTTTAATCCATAAATAAATAACCAACAATCCCTCCCAACATCTCTACTGTGTGGGAATCGAATCCCTCCCAACACCTGCACCGTGTGGGAATCGAATCCGTACCACTGGTTCCGATATCATTTATCGAATCGTTGATGCTTGCTATTAATCCTAAAAGCTTGAGCTGTTAGAAATATATAATCAATTTACTTAAAGCGTACAGACACAGTGTCCACGGATCTCGATCGGACACAACCCATCTGGACGTTAGATCTATTGTTGAATCTCTTGTCGTTTGGTTTATTATGGACCGCAGTTCCACTCGACTTATTGGGTTCACCCAACTCAACTTATTAGTCTTTAAACATATTACAACGAAATAAAAATTTAAATTTATTTTAATTTATAAATAAATAGCCAACCAATATGTCCAATGATTACTAAAACGAAAGAAGAAAATTGAAAGTAATAAAATTGTTTTTGTTGTTCACGTAACACAACAGCAAAAAAATCTTAGCCTACGACTGAATTTTGCGAATAACAAAAACTGAGTCCCTAACATCCTAGTCCCAACACGAAAGAAGAGCCCCAGTTGAAGTCTCCTGATCCATAATTTGAAAGGTTTTACTTGATCCATGGCATTGGATTGGACTCACGCATATTAACTAGATATATAAGAAGCGAGATTAAATATACATTAAAATAAATTAATTAAGGTAAACTTTAAATTGTTCCCCATGTGATTTAGCTCATTGTTTCTTTGTCGTCCCATAATTTGAAAGGTTTTATTTCGAATTACTATAAATAAGATGATAAAATAAGTTTTTTTAAAAAATTATAGAATAATAAAATAAAAATTGAATCAAAGTAAAAATGAGCTAAACTATAGAAAAATAATTTAAAGTTTATTCAATAAATTATTTTGCATATATTATTTTAACGTACAATATTCTGACTGGCTTGCATTGTAGACGTAACTTTTAGGCATTGTTTGGATCTGGTATAAAGGGGGGATATCCCCCCTTTATACCCAAACAGGTTTGGGATATCCCTGATTGTTAAACGAATATCGGGAAATTGGGATATCCCAAATCCCCAAAGTGGGATATCCCCAAACCCGTTCCACTCATTCCACTTATTCCTTCTCCGATTTTATTTTAGAACCCGCTTTTCCTTCGTGCCGCGCCTTCTTCGCCATCTGTGCACCTTGGTCCCCCTCGCCGTCGCCGCTCCTCGTCGCCGATCTGTGCTCGTTGGTCCCCCTCGCCGTCGCCGCGCCCCGTCCTCGTCGCCGATCTGTGGACGTTGGTCCCCCTCGCCGCTTCGTCGGATCTGTGCACGTACCCGCTCGCCGTCTCCTCAGCAGATCTGTGCACGTGGTCCCCCTCGCCGTCGCCAAGCTGCTGTGATCCCTGCTGTTTCTTATCTCCTTCCCCGAAACCCCTCCTTCTCCACTCCTCATCTCCTTCTCCTGCAATCTCCTTCGTCGCTAAATCCTCGTCGCCGATCTGTGACGTAGCCCTCGCCGTCGCCCGCCCCCATAAAAATTATAAGAAATTTATAATTTATTATAAATTATAAATTATAATTATAATTTAAATTATAATTATAAAAATTTAAATTATAATTTTTAAATGTTAGAAATTATTTTTACGATAAATTTAAATTAAATAAAGTTTGATATAGTATATTGCAAATTAAATCGGACGTAAATCTAGTTATTAAAAATTAATAATATTTATAATTTATACAATTTTTATTAATGTTTTTCTTATTATAAAAAATATTTTAATTTTTTTAGCATGCCGGTAGAAGGGGCGTTTCCCTTCTTAAATATTATAAAAATATTGAACTTTTAAATTTTAAATATTATTAATTTCAATTCTTTTCTAATTTTTTATTTAAAATATTCAGATAATTTTAAATTTTATTTAAAATATTAATTTTATAATTTATAAAATATTTTAATAATTTTTTGAAATATTATTGTGACCGCGTCATTAAACCAAAAATAATTTTTTAAAATATTTTAATAAAATATTTTAATTAAATATACTATATAAGATTTTTTATAATTAATTAATTTAATATTATTTTAATTATTCTTTAATTTACATAAAACAAAAGGTCACATCGTCATTAAACCAAAAGTCTTATACACCTTTTTCTCAATCCCCAATCCAAACACCTATTTTCTTATACCAGGTTTAAACCAGGTTTATCCCTCATTCCCAACCAAACACATTTAGGTATATCTCTATCCCTCTCCTATATCTGGTATATCTCATTCCGGTATATCCCGCTTCCAAACGATACCTTAAGAACCAATCAATCTTTTTATCTTTTATTAATGATTGTTAAACGAATTCGAAATGCGAAAGAAAAATGAGCAAAATTTTATTTTATGTTAGGAGTGTATTTATTTTATTTTATTTATTTTTTTTGTGTGGTCTTTTTGCCATCAAATATGTGAAGTAATAAAGAGTGCTCGTACTAATCCTCTTCTGAAAGCCAGTTCCTACGCCACTTACCCCGGAAAATGGAGCTCCTCTCCAGTGGCCTGGCGCTGCAAACGGTTCCGGAGAAGTACATCTTCCCCGCGCACAAGCGCCCCGCAAAAGAGCTTGTCGACTCCTCCGTCGCACTCCCCGTAATCGACCTCCGCGGAGGTCGACTTCAGGGCGACGCCCGAGACGAGGTCGTGAGGGAAATCGTCGACGCGGGCAAACAATTCGGCTTCTTCCAGGTGGGGATTCCATTTTCCCGTTCCTTCTCAGGAGCAATCTCAAACACCTTGGCGTGTTGCTTCAGGTGGTTAACCATGGCGTGCCGGAGCAATTGATCGAACACATGGTGGGCGTCTCGGAGGAGCTCTTCAACATGCCCGTCGAGGAGAAAGCCAAGTACTACTCGGACGATCCGAGCATAATTTGCAGGCTTGGGTCGAGCACCTCTTATGATCAGAACGGGATTCGCTATTGGAGAGATTATCTGAAGCTCGCTTGCTACCCTGTAGAGGAGTTCATGCATCTGTGGCCTCAAAAACCCGACAAATTCAGGTCGTAAATACAATATAATCCTCGAAGAAATTAATTTTCTTTAAAAAAAAAATAGATTTTTAATGCATGTTACCCTGCAAATTTATCTCTCTTTTTTTTCTGCATTTTGCCCTTCCAAATTTATTATTACTTTCCTGCATAACCCTCGAATTAACCTGATGAGTCATTTGATTTGGGGTTCAAGGCGATTGATATTGTATCATCTTTTGCAAAGTTGAGGTGGTTGGTTCTGAGAAGCAATGTTATTGTAAGTGTTGATTATATAAATTATAAATATCGCTCTTTAAAAGCTCAAGTTTTTAGGTTAGAAACATCGTCCTCTGTATGCTTAAGCTTTTAAAAAATAACGATTGTTTCAAATTGATTTTAACAGTAAGAGTACATAAGAAAAGTTAAGGTTTTGAGAACCAATATAAGAATTTGCATTTTTACAAGTTTTCGGTATTGCAGATGTAACTATATATATCTTTACTTATACAAATATATATATAAATTCAGGGAGGTGCTCGCGAAATACATAGTGGAAGTAAGAGAGTTAGCTGATGAGCTGTTGAGGTTGATTGCAGAAGGATTAGGGCTTGAACAGGACTACTTCAGCGGCGATTTCAGCGGTGGACAGACCCAAATGAATGTGAATTACTACCCACCGTGTCCCGACCCGAGCTTGACGCTGGGTTTGCTACCTCATTGCGATCGACACCTCATTACGCTTCTTGTGCAAGGGACTGCGGCTAGGGGTCTACAAGCCAAATATGAAGGGAAATGGATTCCTGTCGAGCCCATCCGAAATGCCTTTGTTGTGAATTTTGGGCACCAGTTGGAGGTTAATATCTCATTCTTTTATACTTAAGTTGAACATTTTGGCTCGTGATCGACAGTTGAAGTGATTTGATACTTTGTTTAATAAGTAAATACAGCTCTGAAGTTTAGCGCAATTATATATCACCATCCGGACTTTAAAAGGTTAAAACAAATTGAACAACAACATGTTCCTTTTAATCAACCACTTGGTCACGAATTTTATTAGTTTTCCTCAATGACTGCTGGTCTCACGAGAGCTAAACAACTCAGATGCCTCAAAATTCATCAGAGTATTCAAGAGAAAAGGTAAAATTGGACTTCTACAAATCACTTGAGATTCTTATGCTAATGTCGACAATACAGATCAACTGGAACTGTGACTGGGTGATTGATTGCAGTCGACAAACTGTTTACTTAGTCAGTTTTTAATTAGACCATTCAGCTATTTACACTCTTTTCCTTTCTTGTTTGTTGGATGAAGCAGATAATTACGAACGGAGTGTTGAGGAGTGTGGAGCACCGAGCCGTGACGAACACATCTGTCGCGAGGCTATCAATTGCTTCACTGATCATGCCTAAGACGGACTGCTTGATCGCTCCAGCGAAATTGCTGATCAACGAGCATAACCCTCCAAAATACAAGTCCTTCACTTTTGAAGAGTTTCTCAGTGCCTACAACGCCGCAGCAGCTAATCGGGAGGGCGTGTTGGAGTACTACAAGATTAAAGAGTAATAATAGATCATCGAATACAGCTGCTTATGTTGTAATCAAAGAATAGCCTTGCTTGGGCCATTGTATGCTCTGCATTAAGCTAGTATGACAGTTATGCTGTGTTGCATCATGTAACTATGTTATCAATGAGTAAAATTATTATATTTATGATCCTTTCTAATTGTTCATTTCTCAAATTTGATTAGTGAGGTTCTACCACTTGTATTTTATATTTTGTCAGAACTTAGCTATTATTTGTAGAAATTATTTTTTAATAACTTGGCATCTACATCAAGCTGAGTCATGTACAACAAAATTGAGAGATACTCCCAATTCTGCTTAGGTTAACTAAGCCCCTTCTCTTTTCCCAAACTTTTCATAATACCCCCCCCTCAGCTAAGCATTTCCACAAGCACCTGAGGTGCGCAAATGGAGATGCTCCTCTCCAATTGGCCCGAGCACCGATCAGTGCCCGACCGTTTCATATTCCCCCCAGAGAAGCGCCCGGGAAAGGAGGCCGCTTCCTCCGTCGCCCTCCCCGTGGTCGATCTCCGCGGCGGCGAGCTCCACGGCGGCGGCCATGGTGAGATCGTCGAGCAAATCGTCGAGGTTGGTAAAGAATTCGGCTTCTTCCAGGTGGGTTTGGTTTTTCATCTTCTTCGTTCAATTCACCCCTTCTTTGTGCCCAGATTCGTAGCTATTGTAATTGCATTTGTTTTATTTATGAGTTTTTTGAGTGTGTGTTTTAAGCTTTTAAGAGGTGATTGGAATTTCACTTTTCATGCTAGTTGAAACTGGTTCCATTTCCTGTAGCTGGGTCTTCTTTTGCAGTTTCAATTATAGCAATTGGATTGATTCTAACGAATCAATCCAAATAATAGATTTCGTCGCGTTCACGGTTAGCACCGGTGGAGCTCTGGGAGGTGTTAGCACAAAACCGGAGCCCTACTGGGAGTTCGGATCTCTCGCTTCTGCTCATCGCCTGGTGGGTCCTTTGGTTGGAAAGGAACCAGCGTATTTTTGAAGATAAAAAACAACCGCCGGGACAGCTCAAGTATCAGATACAGGAGTTGGGGAGTCTTTGGGAATTCTGCTGCTCCCCCTAGTTTTATTTTGGCTCCGGCGCTCGTGTTCTTAGTGCCGGTTTCGTTGTGTTGCGGTGTCGGTGTCGTGCACCGTTTGTTCTATTTGCTCTCTTTATTTTGTTTCCTTTTTCCTTTTGATCGAGACCCTGCTGTCTCCCGTTGTTGCTAAGTTCATTGTTCATTGAATGAAGCGGTAGCATGCTACCTTATCCTCAAAAAAAAAAAATAGATTTCGTCGCCCATTAACAACAATCGCACGCAACCGAACAACTCGTAAAATCTTCCTATCAGTTAATTGTTGGTTAAAATGTATGGAATCCACCTCAGTTACAGCCTATTTCTGAATAGGCACTAATATTTTCTTCTATGCTTAAAATTATGACAAATACTTTTGTTGATCTTAGTACAGGTTATCAACCATGGTGTTGCAGACCAAGTGCTCGACGAAATGATGGCCGTCGCCGAGGAGTTCTTTAAGATTCCGATCGAGGACAAGGCTGCGTATTATTCGGAGGATACGAGCAAAAATAACAGGCTTTTCGTTAGCACCATGTATGGGAAAGATGAAACTTATTACTGGAGGGATTGCTTAAAACTTGCTTGCTACCCTGTGGAGGAGACCATACATGAATGGCCCGAAAAGCCGAGTAATCTCAAGTAACTTACTGGCTCATCTTGATCAGACTTTCATTTTCCAAATTTCGCAACTTACGATTATAGTATTCGTTTATCTTTTTTCCAGTACCAATTACAGAGATTATCTGAATCATAAACGGCCATTATGAAGTTGCATAACCTTTTTGAAATTTTAAGTTCAATACTTCAGACCTAGGAAAGTTCTTACCCTTACCCGACAGCGTCCCTTGCACTTTACTGCCATTTCTACCGGTCACATTTCATATTTCCGATCGAATTATCTAAATTTCGGATAGAATGTGATGTTGGTCTCCAATTTTTATAATAGCTAGTACTATACTACAAATTTTTCATTTATAGCTAGTTGAGATGTTGTGTAAATAGTGTTTGTATGCGCACAGGGAAGTTCTTGCAAAATTCATAGTAGAGGTCAGAGGGGTTGCTATGAAGCTCTTGAAGCTGATTTGTGAAGGAATAGGCCTCAAGGAGGACTATTTTGATGGTGATCTCACTGGGGGTCAAGTCCTTATAAATGTGAACTATTATGCGCCGTGCCCGGATCCAAGTTTAACACTCGGTTTGCCGCCGCATTGTGATCGAAATGTCATCACCCTTCTTCTTCCTGGGACTGTTTCTGGTCTTCAGATCATGCACAAAGGGAGTTGGATTGGAATTGAGTCGATTCGGAGTGCTTTGGTTGTTAATTTCGGACACCAATTAGAGGTTGTTAATCTCCTAAAGTTTATCTCTGCCGTTCGTCCATTTCGACTACAGAATTGATAATTTCCGAGTAAAACAGTAGAATCCTTTTCTTCAAGTCGATAAATCTTTGTTCTCGTCATTCCTCCGTTGACAGCTCTAGTTTGTTGTTTTCGGTACTGTGCAGATAATTTCTAATGGATTGCTGAAGAGTGTCGAGCATCGAGCCGTGACAAACTCAGTTGCATCGCGGACTTCTATCGCCACGTTCGTCATGCCGGCCATGGATAGCCGGATCGAGCCAGCTCAATCACTGATCAACGAGCGTAACCCTCCGCTCTACAAATCCTTGCTCTTCAAAGATTTCCTCAAAATCTACAATGATGCTTCAGCTAAAAGGGAGAGTGTGCTGGAAGCATGCATGATAGAAAATTGATGGTCTTAGTACATGTAATGTGTTATCTAAAATGAATGGCATGCTATGGATGCATTAACAGTTAAAGAAATTACAGTACTGAACTGTTTGAAGAAGCTCTAATAATTTGTGTGGAGCTTTCTATTCGGGGCATTCTGCCTCACATTATAAAGAAAAATTTCAGCCTGCCAGTCTGATGTTTCTGAAACCAACTCAACTTCGGCCCGAATCGAATCGAATCGAATCGACGAATAAAAGCCATTTCCGACTCGGCCGTCGACACAGTAAAAATGATATCTCGATCATATCTGTACGATTTACTCCACGAATTATTATTATTATTATTATCGGTTATAATTAAATCAAAATGGGGGGGACAAAATGAGGATGGAGTAATTCACCAGAATAGCGAGAACATAGTGTTCTCAGATAAAAGGAGAATAGCGTGACAAAGGGGGTGTTTGCTACGGCGTGTCGGAATAAAGCTGAAGCGACGGAAACAGCTGCATCACGCGCTCGTTTCCTTTGGTTTGGCCAACAATTGCTAACAATAATTTTCTCCTTTTTAGGCGACACTTTTCAACAAGCAGTAAAAAAAAAAAAAATTCTTCTTTCTTCCATTTTTTCCAGTCGACTCCCGTAATCAACGCTTTTCATCAACTTGGATTGGATTTTGTGCTATCTGATCTGGAGCTCCATTTTTCTGAAAACTTTCTTATTTTGTGATGATTTTAGATTTTTTTTTTTGTTTTTTAAAAAAAAGAAGAAAAAAACATAATTTGTTCAGCATTTGATTACTGAGATTTCAAAACTGAAGAGTTGTTTTGAAATTTGTCCATGAAACGCCCGATTCTTTTTTCTATATATATTTAATCATTCAAAAATTCATCATCAAAAGCAGAAGTTCAGTACAAAAAAAAAGAAGAAAAATTACTGCCATCTCTTATGCACCAGCGGGTTCAGTTTCACCAATTTTGCTAATTCTTCTGGATCAAAAAAATGTCCAAGGAAATATTTTGTTCATCTATTTTTAGACAGAATATTAATATTTTGATTGATTATTAGTGTTACTACTACCAGGAAAAAAAAAAAAAAAAAAAAAAAAAAATGTTCTTCAAATACTGAACAAGGACAGCAGGTAAAGATTCCTCCAACTACACATATATATGAGAGGCCATTCTACAATCACATCATCTCCAGGTTTCAACCTTTTCCTTTTAATCCCATCACCCCTCCCGGAATTTTTGCAGGTTAAAATCCTGCAGCATGGTATGATGTTGATGTGAAATTGGAGTCCCAGAAATGTCCAAGAATTTGAAAAAACAAATCAGTGTGCTGAATCAGACCAGACTTGGAGATGGTTGAACCCAAATAACTGTCTTTCCAAACCATGTTTGGAATAAGACCAGAGTTTTTTTCGGGAGAGAAAAATAAGTTTTTACTTTTCCCTTTTCTTTTTGGCGTTACGTAGAGTTTAATCTCGTTAAGAATAAGATAATTTGAAAGAATTTTATTGTCTAATCACAAAATACTTCATTTCTTAATATGGTGATTGTAATCGAGGAAACAAAAGATGGTTTTTCATTAAAAAAATAGAAAAAGGGCATAAATTTATAATTTTAATCAAATAAAATATTAATATGGTGAATTTATAAAAGAAAAATAAAATTCCAACAACGAGAGCGTTGAAATTAAGGGGGTGGGAGTAGTAGTAGTTGATAACATACGGGCAATGTGTCAGGTAGGATAATTATTATAATAAATTATTCTCTAGTAAAAAGTTGAATAGAATAACATTTAATAAATTTACACGCTTTTGACTTCCGAGTCTTTTTCCTCACCTGCTCTCTCTTATTGTGTGGAATTTGGGATTTTTCTTTTTAATTAATTAGGGGAATTGCTTTGATCTTTCTATTTTTTTTTAAAAAATTTAATTTAATTTTTTAAATAGTTAATATTTAAAATATATTTTTAAAATTAAATTCTGTAAGTGAACGATTAGAAATAATCATTATTTCTATAAAATTATTATTTTATTTTTTAAAATATATTTTTGTACTGTTATTAATTTTTTTATTTATTTTTAAGTTAGGAATAATAAAAATATTTTAATTATTTACTTTTTCAAATATAATTTTTTATCATTATTATTATTTTTTTGTTTGTTTTTAACTCTAATAAGAATTTAACTCAATTTTAATTCAAAATAATTTAATTGTACTAACAGGAGTGCATTTTTGAATAACGAAAGAAAATTATATGAAAGATAAATTTGAAATAAACAAAATATTTTTAAAACATTGAGAGGTATATAAAATATTATCCTTTTATTTATATAAATTTATAGTAATTTATAAATATATTTTATTTATTTATTTTGAAACTTTTTGTAGTATCCTAATTAAATATTCTAGCCTTTTTCTCTGGTATATATAATCCCAGGAGATGTCGTTTATTTTATCATCAAAACCAATCAAAATTTATTAAAAAAATAATAAATTTTTTTTTTGCAAAAGAAAGATGAAATATCTGATAAAATATGAAGTAAAAAAAAAAAAAATTCATAAATTTTGAATTATATTATTAAAAGAGTTAAAAAGAAAATCTCAATTATATTTTTATAAATCTCGTATATTTGCGTCGGACTTGCATGTAGAGGCACCTTAAAGACGCGTTCAATTAGGTTTTAATATATATATATATATATATATATAATAATAATAAATATTTTAATTTTTTGTCAAATACATATAAATTTTTTTTAGGCAATATAAGAAATAAAATAATATTATATTAAACTTAATATTTTATATATAATAAATATATATTATATTAATAATATTTTAATTTATTAGCGGTATTTATACCGTCTTTATATTTTATTTTTTTAGAAATGATTGATTTATAATATCTAAACCGTGTTATATTTTGTATTTCATATTAGCATTCATTACTAATGTCAAAATTTTCAATAAAACTAATATTATTTATTAAATATCTTTAATCTGAAGCGCTACGACTAGTTCTTGTACAGTGGAGTATTACTCTTTCTTTTTTTTTTGAAGTATATATATATATATATATATATATATATATATATATATATATATATATATATATATATATATATATATATATATCATATTATTAACTTATTTAAAGGAAATGAACTGATGTGCCATGTTCATTGACTAGACTTGAAAGGTTACTTCTGCTACAGGTAAAATTCGTGACAAATAATAATTTTTTTTTTTATAAAAAAAAAAAATCATCAAATCACAACACCACCTAAAGCATGGACTTATCTCGAGAAGAGGACATATCTATCAATCCTTGCTACAATGTTTTGAATCTTCAACCAATTCAGGCAACAAGGGCAAAGACCAAGTAAGGTAACAAAACTTAAACAAAGTACTCTTATTTCTATGCCTACAATGTACCCTGAATAGCTTAGCTATAGGAGAAGCAAATCTCACTATATATATATATATATATATATATATATATATATATATATATATATATATATATATAAAATAAAATTTATATATTTTAAAAAATATAAATTTATTCGTATTTGTGAATTTTATACTTCTGAATTTTTTATTATTGAATTTGTATTGAGATTTATATTTTTTATTTTTTTTATTTGATTTTATAATAGCACAAATTTCAATACAAATATAATGGTAGAAAATTTATAAATATAAATTAACTTGTACTTTTCAAAATATAAAAGCTCTACTCTCTCTCTCTCTCTCTCTCTCTATATATATATATATATAAAAGCATAAATTTAATTATGTTTGTGAATTTTTTTGTTATTAAATTTGTATTGAGATTTGTGCCATTGTAAAGTCAACTAAAAGAAAAATAATATATAATAATACGGATCTCAATTAAATTCAATAGTGAAAAATTCACAAGTATAATTGTACTTATATTTTTTTAAATATATAAGCGCTATATATATATATATATATATATATATATATATATATATATATATATTATAATTCCAACTAAAAAATTTACTAATCAATTTATTTCACTAAACCAACTAGTTTAGGAACTTTTAAGATGCATTTTAACATTACTGCTGCTCTAATCAAAATAGCAAGGTGTTGGCATAGTACTACTGTTGAATGCCCAATCAAAAGATGTAATGGGGATAAAATTTGGGTCACCTCACCATCTAATCAAGAAATAGGTGACAGAAAAAGAATCTTGTTGACCAAAGATTGTTGGCAATTTTGAATTCCTCATATTTTTTGTTCAAAAATAAAACAATTGTGGGAGGAGCAAAAGAGCTTTTCTCACCATCCACTCCTAATATACTTTCAATCAGAGTTGAGACAAGGAAGTCCAACCAACCAGCCAATCTTATTTCCCTTTCTTCTTTCCCACTTGGTTTACTACTTCTCTTCTTTTTTTTAAAATTTTTTTCTCTCTCACCATGCCATCATCAATGCCTTTTTCATCACTTTCCCACTTGTTAGATTCCACTTTTGCCCCATTCCCCTGGTCCTATATTTTCTCTCCTCATTCACACCAGTTTCCTCTCCATTCACTTCTCTCTCTCTCTCTCTCTCTCTCTCTCTCTCTCTCTCTAAACCAATCAAAGAACACTAACATATATTAATTAGCCACCCTCCTCAATGCATTAAATCTGCATCTTGGTCTCACCTATAGTCACCTGGAAAGGAGCCTTTTTTTTTGAGAACATCTCTGCTCTGTTTTATGGATCCAAAGAGAGTAGTAGTGGTAGTTCACCCTCTCCCAATAAAACCCCAACCCCAATTCCCACCACCACCACCACCACCACCACCACCACCACAGCATTCATCTTCATCAACTAGCTTTCCCATTTTAGCACTCTCAATACTCGGAATCCTCACCACCTCCATCCTCCTCCTCAGCTACTACATCTTTGTCATCAAATGCTGCCTCAACTGGCGCCACAGCGACGTCATCAGCCGCCTCTCCCGCTCCCGAATGCACCGCCGCCGCCGCCCCCACGATTACCCGCTGTCGGCGTATTCGGCCGCCGTCGAAAGCCGCGGCCTCGGCGAATCGGCAATCCGTTCACTTCCCACTTTCAGATACAGGAAAGTGGGGGGCAATTCCACCACCACAGCAGAGAGGAGGTCCTTCAATGAGTGTGCTGTGTGTTTGAATGAGTTCCAAGAAGGGGAGAGAATCAGATTACTGCCCAATTGCCTCCATCTCTTCCACATTGATTGCATCGACACTTGGCTCCAGTCCAATGCTAATTGCCCGCTATGCAGATCACCCATCACAGCAATAAACCCGGTTTTAGCAGCCCAGTTTACGGAGCCCGGAAATGCCCACAATCCCAATCAACATGATGATACAGTGATAGAGGTGATCACTAGTAGCGAGAGCCATGAACAAAACCACCCACAAGTGGTCTCCTCACCAAGAAAGGGAGAGGAATTGGTTGGGTTCAAGAAGGGGAAGAGGCTGCATAGCGTTTCTAGTATGGGGGATGAGTGCATTGAAATGAGGAGCAGCAAAGATGAGAATTTTTGTATACAAACAATGAGGAGATCTTTCTCTATGGACTCGTCGAGTGACAAGCAACTTTACTTGGCTCTTCAGGGAATTTTGCAGAAAAACCCACAACTTCAAGAAATTTGCAGCGGCGGCGGCGAAAGCAGCAGTAGCTCCGGGAGAGGGCGACGGGCCTTCTTCTCGTTCGGCAATCACCGGAGCTCGAGGAGAGCTGTTCTGCCAATTTAAGATGATGATTTTAATGGTTAATTATGTGGAAATAGGAGGAGTCGAGTGTAAATGAGAATATATATATATATATTTTTTAAAAAATTAAATTAATGTAAAATATTAGATTGTTGTGTTACTTTTTATGAAGATCATCGGCATGATTAGATGTAGGTTTAGTATGTTTTTTTAAAAAAAAAAAAAAAAAAAAAAGTTCTTGGTTTATTAATTAAAGTTTGTTCTTCCTCTTTTTGTTTAGCATGAGGGGGGCCACTTTGGTTGTTACTAATACAGGGTGCTGTTAGTTATTTCCTGTTATTTATCTTGACATTTAAAGGTGTCTTAATGTGGGCAATGTTTGAGTACACTGTGATGGAAGCATGTGCACAGAGGTTAGCAATGTATGCAGGAAAAGGTGATTCAGATATAAATGCAGTGACTCTCATCAAAATTAATTAATGGATCATAAATAAGTTAAAATAATCCCCAGACTAGTCCTGAATCTATAGGTGCAATCTACTTAAAAGGGTACCATTTCGCGGTGCATCATTTGGTTAGGACCGAATAACAATTTTTTTGAGAAAAAATGTCTCAACATGAGATATATGATAGCTTAATTTATTTTTCTTATTCAATAAAACCATAGTATTTTCAGAGTATCAAACACGCTACAATTCTCTCTCGCTCTCTCAAAATGATAATAATAATAATACTAATAATAATAATAAACACCTATGTTTGATGGGCTCAGTAACTACAGTTGAAACACAGAGCAAAAAGAATGCGCATACAATTTAACTTAATTTCGACCAGAATTTCTAGAGATGTCTAGCCAAATCCTTGGCTTTTGATTCTAAAGTAAAAGCCAAGACAAACACGCACCAAATCACAGTGTAAGATGAACATTAAGAGCCTGACATGATTATGAGTGAAAATTACAGGAAATTTGCAAACAGAGATTGCAATAAATGAGTTAAAATTGCTCGAAAGTTCGGTCAAAATTAGGTGCCACTCTCGAAGCATGCTAAGGACAACTGGAAACTTCATGAATCCTCTCTCTCTCTCTCTCTTGTGGCTCTCGCTATCACGAAAAGGATGTGTGAAAAGGAAAGTTGTATGGACTTACGAACGCCCTCTTTTAAGTGCAGGGTGAGCTCCAGTCAAAAACCAACCTAGCAGTTTTCAAAAGTAGAATGCCGTCGATTTAACATAAATTTAGCTATAAAAATAAAACAACAAGGCCTCTAAAAATCCCCCAAAAAAAGAAAAAGGAATTGCTGCTACAAGAAGTGGCTTCTTATTTCCCTACTCCGTCCTGCATCAGAAAGTCTAAAAACAGAAGCTCTAAGAAAATCGCTAAGCAGACAAAACTTATTTAACAATACTGCAATGTAACAACTATGAAGTTCATTAAGATACATACACTGATACAAGGCAGTTCATATGTTAATGTATGGTTGGCGCGACAAATGGAATAATGCTTATTTATTACTTTTGCTCTAAACGGAAAGAATGTCTTCCACTGCATGTTAGGTGATCTATAGGACCACTTAACACTCCTTCCCAAAACACAGGACCACTTATTAAACAGGCACAACATGTAGATTCAGAAGAAAAGACCTATTCAGAATAGCAGCTTACAACTGTTCTTCTTAACAATTCTTAATGCATACAAAGAAACAATGATCAAGTTAAACTGTTGTCTGTAGTGACTCGTGAACTAATTCAACAAAAAAAGATGACCACGAGAAGTGAATATTATAAAGCTTCTGACTTTGCGGGACAACAGTTCTAAACTTTATTGTTCTACAGATGTTATGAAACTGCAAAGAACTACGTTGCTTAATTATAGCATGAAGCAGGATTACACATAAAGAAACATTAATCGGTGATTTATCATGCCCGTCAAGGAAGAGCATCGTAACAACTCTATGCAACAAAATACAAAGCCCAACAAGTCAAAAAGAATGAAATACCTCTCTTCTTCGCTTCCGTAATCTGCTTCATAACCCCCAAGCTAGATATCATGTTGCCTATTTTTGAACAAAACAACATCTAAAGCCAGAGTTTCGTATGAAGAAACTCCGCATGATATAAACGAAGTCAGAAGTAGTTTAGAATACAGAAGTTGCAGTAAAATCTGACAGAAAAACTTAAATGTAGGTTGCTGTACAAATGAAAGAATCGGGGGCTTTGAAATAGCTTGGTTTTTTAACTCAATCAACCGTGTAGCAAAATAGCAAAACAGTGTAATGTATAACATACATTATTGGCACATTCTTCATAAACAAGTTTTTATTGAACTTGAATTTGCCTTTCAAGCACAAGGTCTGAAACCAATTAGGCGGTGCGATGTTCTCATTAATGAGCATAAATTGTTTAGCCACACATAACTGATCAGACAGGCTACAAAGAGGAATAATGCAGGAAACCGGAGAGAAACATAGCCTGACAGAAATGAAAGACAACAAATGAAAACTAACAAAATAAAAAAAGAGATTAAATCCGTCTACATGGTAGTAAAACCCTCACAAGTAAAATTTTTTCTTAAGAATTTAAAAGGTTTTTGATGTCTTTGCGCAAGAAAATGAAATTGTTTCCTTTTTGCACAAAAATATAAAAAAAGAGCAAGATGATAATCATAAATTGAAACTCAATACAGCAGATTCCATCTTTTGAACAAATATTTGCGTCCTTATCATCATAAGCAATTGAACTTGTGTGCTGTTTTTAACTGCCCTCATGAAACACTCTACTAAATTGGCTGCAGGAAACTACGGGTGTGCCGACAGCCTTCAGCCTGTAGTGCCGAAAAGGCAACAACGAAAGCATATCACGTGTTCAATTCATTATATATTGTAAATTTAAGAATGGCACGCATATAAATAAATAGAGATAACATGTTGGTGGATTAAACATGATAAACACCACAAGACAACGCATTTGGCGGAAAAAAAAAAACATAATTAACTACAAATGGGCTTTCTAAGTTGAAAGACTATATCATATGCCCGGAAACCGCCTCTTTAACTCGTGCTTGTTGAAAGAGCTAGGATGACCCTGCTGGGGCGATCGCAAGGTATCTTCGATCTCTGCTTCACAGCTGCATGTTGGGAACTATGGAAAGAACGGAATAGAAGAATTTTTGATAATTACCTAACTCGAAGCGAAGACTGCGGAAGAAGAGTAGCTAGCACAGTTAAACTTTGGATCTACGCACTGGGGGTATAAGACTTAGATTGCGACTTTTCAAACTGTTCCGTCGGAATCCTCTCACCTAGCCTGCGTTTTACTCATGTTGCGACAACGGGTGGGTTTTTTTTTCTGGTTTTCTTTTCTTGCTGCAGGGCTCCGCCCTTGTACTCGTCTTCTCTGTTTCTCGGTTTCAAATAGGGTATATTCCTGTTTAATCAAAAAAATAACTCGTGCTTGGGTCATGCTCCCGAAGAAACCATGTTCAGTTCTGATGCATGCAGATTCTTTTGCTTCCCATCCTTTGAAGTATTCAGTGGTCGCATCTACCAATTCTTTCGCTCAAAGATGAGCCTATAAGCGGCCTCAGCACTTCAACTGGATGCATATTTCAACAGAATAGCAGCAAACTTCATTTCTTAACCTTGGATCCTTGAACGAATAATGTGTGCGTGGGCATTAGCAATTTACTTAAGCAGGGGGGAAATGCTACTATCTGGTAATGTATTATGAAACAGGATAAGCTCTCTTTCGCCTAAAACAATACTAATCCATAAAGTTATTTTAATACAATGGGTATCCTTTAGAATACAATGTCATCCATTAGGATTTTAAGTAGTTGCTCCAACAAGTATATCTCTAACTGAAACCTGACACAAGCTTAAATAATTAAATTTAGCACTTTAACGTCAAATGTAGGAAAGAATTCTTCAATCAAACTCAATAATCGATAAGATATACTCGACAAGATGAAAGAAACAGACAAATCATGCCACAGCTTTGGGAGAGAGCCGTACAATTTCTCTTCAGACGAGCTTTAGCCCATCGTAGAAGCAAGATTGGAAAGCATCCATCTCATCCTCGGGAAGCACCAGCCCAACCTCAATCCCCCCTTGTTCATCGCTGCTCTCCGCAAGAGACACGGTACCCGGGGTCTTCTCTATTGAAGGCATATCGACCTTCTTCGGCCTCCCCCACCCGAAATCCGTATCATAAACCCGAAACCTCGGTGACCCGGCAACCGACATGGGCCCCTCCGGCAATACGGACAAAATCTTCTGCATCCACCCCTCTGCTCCTTCCAAAACCCCATTCTCCAACCCTTTAATTGCCGTCCCAATAGCCATTGCCGCGGCCAAAACCCCGTCTTTCTCAACAAGATCGGCCATTTTCGCCTCTACAAAGCAAGGGCTCAGGCAGTTCCCAAAGTACTCTTCCGGAATTGGGGGATTTAAGCGGCTCCTGCAATCCACAGAGAACAAGAGATGGGCGCTCTTCTTCTCAGCGTATCCTCTCTGAGACTTGATCAAGCAGATCCAAGCGAACGCGCACGCCACAACAAAAGTTGAACTGTGAATAGCTAAGCCACTCTCAGCTGCTTTCGCCGTTACCTGTTGTTTAAGCCGTTCGATCTGATCTCGATTGAGGGAGAAGGAGGCGATGAGTAGTTGGGGCTTTTCAGGAGGCGGCGGCGGCTGCGGCGGCCCGTTGGCCGCCAACAGCCGCATCTCCGCTAGGGTTTTGGAGCACAAGCCGTCAGGATCGGCGATTACGCTCCGATCATAGAACGGCGGCGCGAGGGCGAGGGCGGGTGGCTCTGCGCCGCCGAGCCGACACGCTGCGGCCCAGGAGCGGACGAAGTGCATGGAGCTCGAATCGTCGCACGCCACGTGGTGGACGGAGAGCCCGACGCAGATGCCGCGGCACGGGAACACGGTGACTTGGACCGCGGCCAAGGGGAACGAGGCATCGTCGTCGTCGTTGCCGCTGGATCGGGGAAGCTGGGGGACGAGCGAGTAGAGCTCGGCGAAGTGGCGGGGGGAGTCGCCGGAGAGGAGGTCGAAGTCGGCGGGGGACTCTGCTAGGGTTAGGGTTAGGGAGTGGGAGGAGGGGGAGAAGGAGAAGGAGAGGGTGGGGGGGTCGGAGAGGGGGTCGGCGCGACCGGCGAGGGGGAAGAAGCTCCGGAGGGAGAGGGAGAGGGAGGAGAGGAGAGGGGGGAGGTGGTGGGAGAGGAAGTGCGGGGTTGGGTGGGGGTAGGAGAAGAAGAAGAGGCGCTCGACGGGACCCGTGAAGAGCCACGAGGCGTCGAAGAAGGTGAGGGGGAGAGTGGTGGTAGGGACTGAGCCCGGGGGAAGGGAAACGGGTATACGCTCGAGGACCCGGATCGCCATTGCTGGGACTCCGCGAGTAGGGGACAGAGAGAGAGAGAGACTGGAGTCGAGTTAAAAGAAGAAGTCCTACGCAAGCAGCATTTTACCTACCGAACAAACTAATCGGATCTGGGCTGGTGGGAGAAGAAGCACGACGTTGGTAGCTGCCTAGTCGGGTATTCTATGCCTTTTGACTTTTATGTCAGGGTGAACTATAAACTATTTGCGCAACAAACCTCGTGCACCACGACACACGCAAATCCTGCTTTAGATTCTGTACAATGTTAATTAAAAAAGTTAAGGAAAGATGTACATAATCTTTTGCTTGTGAGATTTTTGAAGTGATCGGTCAAATCCGAACACAATAAAAGGCTAACCGAATTTAAATATTTTGGTTTACAATATTAACCAAAAAGTAGAGATCCAAATATATAGGACTATGACTTTTTTCTATTTCTTTTAATTTAATAAAACACAAAAATCAATTTGGTTTGCTGGATAAGTTTTTGTCTCTTTGTTAGGTAGGTTACTAGAAGGTAAATGGGAAATGTTAATGCTAATTTTAGGTACAAGAAAACGAAGCAGTGGGGTCTCAGAGACAGACACAATCTTACTAGCAAAGCTACCAAATTTTCAGGTTGGTGGAAGACACGTTATTACGTGGCATCTATTACATAAAAATTGATATTTAACATAAGATTAATTTCATATAGCTCTCTATAAATACATATAATAACAAATATATTCTTAAAAAAATTAATTTTTTATATTTATCATTTCAAAAATTCTAAATTATTTATATATATATATCTCTGGTTTATTACTATTAGTTCATTATTAATTTTTTAACAGAATATATATAAAATATCAGTTCTGTCCTTTCAAATATTACAAAAATTCCAACGGTTAAAATAATACAAAAATATTTAAAAGAGTAAAAAAATAAATTTATCTCACTAACTAATCTAAGATTAAGTATTTAATTTATGATTAACTATTTTTTTCTACAAGATATTGACGATGAGGACATATAAAAACAACTTAAGACTTTTGAAAAAATAAATATAAAAAGTTAAACTTTATAAAAATATATTTGCTATTCAATAGGTTTACAGTGAACTGTATGAAATTAACTTTTAACATAAGTACCAAACAAAGTCCACTAATATTGTGTTTACCAAATGAAAATTGAGAACATTATAACTAGTTTAAAAATCAAGCACAATAAAAAGTTACAAGAAAACAACAGCTTCCTTTGTTATAGACTCTTCTAACTTCTCTCCTAGCTTGTTGTATATTCTATTCTGACATAGAGAAGTCCTAAAAATTCATATTCATTAAAACAGGAAAATATATGAAACACCACCCCCCCCCCCAAAAAAAAAAAAAGTCAGAGAAAAGCAGCAAGGTTTCATAGGTAGATGAGGAATATATGGCATAACTAATTTCAAATTGGAATTTTAAGAAGGGAATTAATGGAACCGGCGTGGGTAAATCGATGAATAGAGCATCGCGACCATCTAATTTGTCTTTGATTTAGGAGGCCTCTTCTTGGATTGTCTTACATGGATCGAGTTTTTCATCCCCAGAAAAAACAAGAGAGTTCCAAAAGGCGCCAAATCCTACAAGCGTTTGAAACCAACGTGTCACTAATATACAAAACCAAAGTAGTTGATCAATTCAAGAGATTCATTACCTGTGTGAAGGCCTGTAGAAATTCAGGATTACTGTAGTTATCAAAATCATGAAAGATGGGAGTGATGATAGCCAAATGTAGCAGCTGTTAATAACAGAGGTTTTTTAGGTTACAGAAACATTTTGCGACACATTGATGCAGGTTTCAAAAATTTAAAGTGAAAGACTGGATATGACAAACTAAGACAAGGATGTAATCTAACCAGGAGGTAAGCACCAACAGAACTGCCGAGGATAAATAGAATGCCTCCAATTCCCTTCAAGGCTATACCAGCAGCTACTACATGTTTAATCTGGTAAGACACCACAGGTGACAACTCCATGTAAGCTGTGCAAAATGTTCGCAACATGTGAGTAAAGAGAAGAGAAGACTGGGTGTGTAAGAATTCTCACTTCAACTGCTGGCAACTCTACTCCAAGATAAGAGGTCGCTCGATCTTTGAGAAAGTCAACCTTGGTTCCGTAAACCTTGGCAATTGGTCCACCATCAACTCCAAAGGCAATAAACCTACAAAATAATGGTTGTGATAAATTTATAAGTGTGACTAACTAGAGAGCACAGTCAATGCAGGTGACAGATGTCCATCAATGGCAGTGCCAGCAACATCATAGCTAACTGATCTTTAGATTTAATATGCCGTAGAACAGTCAAAAAGAGGACAAATTTAACTAAGATAACACAACTTATATTTTCTTTTTGTTCAGATCAATCTGAAGAATACTGGATGGTTCGCAGAAAGTGATTTAACAGAAGCAGATCAGACTTCTTCAGTTTGATTCCGCTGCGGCAGGTAAAAGGCAGACCGTAGTACGAATAGACACACATTCTACCAAGATACATAAGCAGGCTCCAGAAATGACCACGTGTAGTGAATGTCTAAAGCTGGTTTAGCTAATAATAATTGCATTAAGATTATCACCATCATAGAGAGCATCCCTATATAAATTAAGGTTCTCAAGAAGCATATCCATTGTCCAAGCAAGAGGTAAGGTGCAAATCTTCAAACTGTCCCAACAAAACAACAATGGAACATCATTGCGGTAAAATGATGAAAAAACATATATTGTTGTTGATTTGTTTGCTTGAAGCTACTAATCTCGCCACTATTTATCCTTATCTCGACTACACTCCTTTGCTAACCAAAGCGAAAGCTCTAAGGTTAACTTGATAGTAATTTGATGACATTTTTCAATGCCCTGTTTTAATTACGCTTTAGTGATGAAACTGCAACTGGTATGCTGAAGAAAGGCCACATCAGATGACACTAACCTCTGAAGTGTAAACGGGGCATATTAATCATAAAATACGTCGAGTTTCTGTTTCGAGCCTGATCTGAACGCAGATTTGATTAAGTTCTGCACCTTTCTTAATAAAACATTATCATACATACAAATCTCTCAAGTTGGGGGCTAAATCTCAACTAACCTAAATAACGAAGATCAATATCGTCGATTCACCTCATGTTAATCAGAACACAACATCACTATTGCCTCATCCACGCACGCATACTACAGCCAAATCAAATTCAAATCACCGCAAACGTTTCCGGCCCAAACCAGATGTGATTACGCGCAACAAACAACAATTATCGGTGCTAAAAGGAACGAAACCCTAGCTTGAATCCCAGATACGAACGAGATGAAGCGGCGTATACGAGATGATGATGACGACGATGAGGAGGAGGAGAAGGAGGAGGAGGAGGAAGCGAACTTACTCTTGCCATGCGGAGAAGAGGAAGAAGAAGGCGAAGAGAACTCTCCCGAGGCCCGAGAGGAAGCCCATGGCGATGGAAATGGTGAAGAAGAGACGCGAACGAGAGCCCCCCGATCTCCCCTAATTCTCCGATCTAGAGAGGAGACGACGACAGATCACGTCCGCGAACAGCAGCTGGACCGGAAAGAAAAATAAAAAAAAGGAGGGCAGCACGTTGCCGGTTCTAACGAACCGAACCGGGTGGGCCGAATCCAGTCTAAATTCTTCACTTGGATTGTCAAGCCCAAGTATCAGCATTACTGTAGCTGGGCTAATCCTTCATTTTCGACGGCCCAATAAGAGCCCATGTCCAGGTCGCCGAGTATATACTTCATATATGCCATTCCCGATCCAGCATCGGGGGAAATCATGGCGAACCGACGGAGGGAACTCTAGAAGCTCCGCCACCGCTCCCCTTCCCACCATCACTCATGGCGAAGCGGCTTCTCCTCCGTCTCCGTCCGTACTAATTTTCCCATTTTTTCTTTTGTTTTCTTTCAATATCCTCCTTGATTTAGTAATAATTTCCTAGTCCGATTGAATCAGATTCGAGATTGCAAACTCTAAGGAACGAAGATTACTACCGGCAACTGTTGTCCGGCGTGCTCAATCGGTGCCTCTCGCAGAGCCCCAAAGTTGAGAATGTAGAGAAAATCGCAAGTGCTGGTCCTGACGAAACCGTGAGCGCGGTGAATTCTCAGAAAAACAAGCTCATCAATGACGCCGATAGTTGCGCTCCAGATCCTGCGCGAGACGACGCTTTCAACGACGATGAATTGAGTGGGTGGAGATTGAAGCTGGAGTTCGCTTGGCTCTCCAAAGCCCTCGAGCCGGCGCTGCAGTTGTACAAGTGGGCATCTTTTGCCGGTACTTCGCATCAGAGGGTTTCGAACTTGAGTTGTGCCGGATGTTCATGATCTTGATGCTAACGCAACGATGGCGCACTGCAGGAACCGATGAAGAGCATAAAAAAACAACCCCCGGCACGCTATCTCTGACCGAGATCCTTAGCAACCTTCAGCGGAGCAGAAAAGGCATTCAGGACTGGAGCCTCGGCGATCTTACGGTCGCTTTGTACCTTATTTATCTCAGCCGAGCTTCGGCAGATAAAGTTGAAGAGTTCAACGGCGTTCAGATCTTCTCAGATGCCATCGTAATTTCTCATACTTAGTTTGTCATAAAATCGCATTCAGTTAGTTAGTAACATGAATAGTTGGTATCGTGAACTTATATAATTATGTGTTTATTTTAGGTTCAAGAACTCATCTACCATATTGAACTCGCAAAGGGGGCTTACAAGGACAGTGCCACCGCCCTTGCACGCCACAGCATGCTTCGAGAAAGAAACGTTTTGAAATTTGTGAGAGATTCCAGTGTGATGAGACCTGGATACTATATCGGGATAGATACGCGCAACAAGTTAGTAGTGTTTGGAATTCGCGGAACTCATACTGTTTATGATCTCATTACTGATGTAGTTTCTTCGAGCGACCAAAAAGTTTCGTTCGAAGGCTTCTCGACCCACTTTGGAACAGCCGAGGCTGCTCGCTGGTACCTTCGGCATGAGATGGAAACAATCAAGAAATGCCTAGAGAAACACAAGGTGAGAAAAGGTTGGAGAAAAATGTATGGATCTTACTTGAACTATCTTACACTTTGAAACTGGTAAATGAACTTTCTAAATATTTGATTTAAGCAAAATTGCACTTTTAACATAACCCGACGAAAATATCCCATTACTCGATGGACCGTCCTGTGACTTCTCTGACAGAAATTACAAGATTCTATTAGTTTGAAATATGCTATCACCATTTATCGAACTCTTTTCATGCTACCGTAGTTGTAAGTTCATACATTAATTTATAGCAGTGAGCTTAAGTTATGGGCAGGGCTATAAGTTGAGGTTAGTAGGGCATTCTCTCGGAGGAGCTGCAGCTGCATTACTTGCTGTTATGTTGCGGAGGAAGTCGAAAGAGGAGCTGGGATTTAGTCCTGACATTGTTTCTGCTGTTGGTTTTGGAACTCCTCCTTGTGTCTCGAGAGAACTTGCGGAAAACTGTGCCGGCTATGTCTCTACTGTTGTATTGCAGGTTGGTTGATAAAAGGCATATCTGATTAATTCTTTGCTTTCCAAATGAAGTGTTTGTTAATTTTCATTTCTCTGACTATATTTTGCAGGATGATATAGTTCCGAGGTTAAGTACAGCTATGCTGGCGAGATTACGAAAGGAAATCCTTGAAACTGATTGGTAAGTAAACTGATATACCTCTGGTTTTTTTGAACTTCTGTATCTTGTCCACTCTTCTATTTCCTTAGTAGTATATGCAGAGTGTATGCATTCTTCATTTTGGCATAAATAAGAGATCGTTCTTGGGTTGTTAGTGGACAAAAATATCCTGTTGGACTAAATTTATCGCTTCTTTGGATGCAACAACCCACTGGAAATGTGGGTGGTTGTATAATTTGCTTACTGGAAATGTGGTTCGATTCTGTGATTGTGCGATTTTGACAGTTTCCCTATTTTTTCAGGATGACTATTCTGGAAAAGGAAGATTTGAAGGGTATCATTGACATAGTTACGAATGCTAAGCTGTTTGTGTCTTCTGTTCAAGATGCGGCTCGGAAAGTTGCCGACTATGCGAAGTTTAGAAATGCATTGTATACTTCCAGTAAGTTTGGTGAGTTCTACGCAGTAATTGTGTTACGATGCATGTTAATTGGTTGGAAAAGAGGTATGCTCCTTTCAATTCGTATATAATACCAGAGCGCCCTACATACAAATCTATACCAATCAAATTCGCGCATCATTTTAGAAATTGTACACGAAACTCACGTATTTATCATTATAACCATTTCATGTTGTTTTCTTTTTGTATAGATGCCTCTATGAGTAAAATATCTGCTGCTTCTGAAAAATCCTGCTCTGAGGCTTTGGCAGCTGTTAAACAAGATGGATCGGAGCCGGAGGAGCTCTTCACGCCGGGAACGCTTTATTACATAAAGAGGGAGATTGATGATAGGAATGGTAGCTTGAAAAGTAAAGAATCTTACACATTGTGGAAAAGGCATCCCAGTGAACATTTCCAGAGGATATTGCTGTCCGGTAACTTGATTTCCGACCATAAATGTGACAACCACTATTACGCGTTAAGGGATGTGCTCAAAAGCTTGCCGATTGGAGATGAAAAAAGCCTATGTTGAGTTTTAACAAAGCGCGTTTCGTTCGTGCCTTCAGCTTTTCATTACAATGTTTTTTTATATACCAATGCCATGTATCACTTCGATATTTGATCTCCATACCATATTTTTAGTGTATGGAGTGTGCTTTGTAGTGTTCGAGTTGTTTTACATGTACATATTCTGGCTAATTGTTTTTGGTGGGAGATTTGGAATAATTTTATGAAGAAGATGTTTTGTTCCATTGCAATTTTATTAGTTAGACCATGTAAATATTGTGAAAGTAGAGAGTATATAATTTGCTCCTGCACAAGCTTTTACTGATGAACCAAAATGCGGGTATAATTTTATCATGTTTTTAGCACCAAAGTGAGATCTTCATGAGCATCTCTTCATTAAAATGTTAGATAAATTGACTTGATATGCTCGTTACCCCCACATTGTTAACAATTTTAAATGACCATTAAGCGCAAGAATCCTGCGACTGCATTATCTAGGTTTTCATTCACCCCCAAAGAGGCCCTGGGGAAAGCTCTCCAAAGCCACAGAACACTTCCCCCTCATTACTCAAACCACCCAATCACCTCCCAGCTCCAGAGATGCCACACATTTTTGCATCTCAAATCCATCCATGCCAATTTGATCAAGACCGATCTCAACCAAGACCCCTTCTTCATGAACCAATTCGTCGCCGCCTCGTCCTGCATCCGCCAAATTGATCACGCCTACCAAGCGTTTGCTGAAATGTCTGATCCAAATTCCTTCGTTTATAATGCCGTTATCGGTGGCCTCGTTCAACATTCCCGATCCCTCGATGCCCTTGAATTGTACATGCGCATGTTGAAAGCTTCGATTCAATCGACGAGTTTTACTTTCTCCTATTTGATAAAGGCTTGCGCGCAGATACTGTCTCTTGGGTTGGGTGAAGCGGTTCATGGGCAAATTCGCAAGTTGGGTTTTGGATCGCAACTCGTGGTTCAGACGGGATTGATCGATTTCTACTCAAACTTTGAGAAGATTGGAGCAGCAATGAAAGTGTTTGATGAAATGCATGAGAGAGACGTCGTTTCGTGGACTGCAATGGTTTTTGCCCAAACTAGAGCTGGGGATATGGAGTCGGCGAGGAAACTGTTCGACGAAATGCCGCAGAGGAGCACTGTGTCATGGAATACGATGATCGCAGGGTACGCGAGGTTGGGTAATGTTGAGATGGCTTGTTCTCTGTTTAATGAGATGCCGAACAGGGACATAGTCTCGTGGACCACCATGATCTGCTGTTACTCTCACAATAAGTGCTTCAGAGAAGCCATTGAGACTTTTGAAGCAATGATATCCGTTGGAATAAGCCCGGACGAAGTGACCATGGCCACTGTTATCTCAGCATCTGCGCATTTAGGCGCTTTGGACTTGGGTAGAGAGTTGCACTTATATTTGATGCTCAATGGGTTTGCTTTCGATGTGTATATGGGCTCTGCATTGATCGATATGTACGCAAAGTGTGGGAGGATAGAGAAAGCACTGTTGGTTTTCTACAAGTCGGAGGAGAAGAATTTATACTGTTGGAATTGTATAATTGAGGGATTAGCAGTCCATGGGCTTGCTAAGGAGGCATTGAATATGTTCCATAGGATGAAGAAGGTAGCCAAGATTAACCCAAATGGTGTAAGTTTTTTGAGTGTTCTTAGTGCTTGTAATCACGCGGGGTTTGTCGAAGAAGGCCGAAAGATGTTCTCAAGCATGATTGAAGATTACTCAATTTCTCCAGAAATCGAGCATTACGGTTGCATGGTCGATCTTCTCAGCCGTGCCGGTCTTCTAAAAGAGGCATTTTCTTTCGTAAATAGTATGGAGATTGAGCCACCAAACTCGGTTATTTGGGGAGCTTTGCTCTCTGGATGCAAAATCTATGGTAATATGGAGATTGGCAAGGTTGCGATGAAGAAGCTGTTGGATTCGGAACCAAGTAATAGTGCACATTACATGCTTCTGGTTAATATGTATGCCGAGGTGAACAGATGGGACGAGGTCGCGGAGATTAGGACTAAGGTGAAAGGGGGAGAGGTAGAGAAGAGAGGCAAAGGATGTAGTTGGATTGAGATTGATAAGGCTGTGCATGAGTTTGCCGCTTGCGATTTCTCGCATCCTTTGTCGGACGAGATTGAAGTTATGCTAGCTGAGCTAGATGGGCAGCTTAGGATTGCAGTTTACCTTCCAGAGCTGCATATCACCTGAGTCATGATATTAATATTGAAGGAAAATACATTGAATCTGATTACTAGGGCGAAAAACAACAGCTCCTGTGATTGTATCTTTCATTGATTCATCATAGCAATTAGTGAATCCTGCCAATGAAACATTTCACTGAAGCTACTGCTCAACAACAGATTCTTCTTTCAGAACCTTGTTGTCCAACTTTGCCTTCCTTTTATGCTCAAGGTGGAATTGAGTTATATGAATGAATTCTCTAATAAAAGAGATACCAGGGATCCAGTGCTGATGCATTGAAACAACTGCTTTAATGGGAATTACATAAATTATACTTCATTTTTAAGCCACAAGAACATCTGGATCATTACACAAATCTTAATGCTCTGAACTAGCAGAAGAAAAAAGGCAGCAGCTCAAAAGAGACCATCAGCTTAGCATTTCACATCAAGTCACTCCTTGAGCTGCCCACAATCTTCAATCGCGACGGCCTCCGACGTCCTCCCGCTCTCCGACCCGACCTTCTCCATCGCCTCCACGACGCTGTACCCATCCACAACCTTCCCGAACACCACATGCTTCCCGTCGAGCCACGCCGTCTTTGTAGTACAAATAAAGAACTGCGAGCCATTCGTGTTCGGGCCGGCATTGGCCATCGAGAGCACGCCGGGGCCAGTGTGCTTCTTCGCAAAGTTCTCATCCGCAAACTTGAGGCCATAGATGGACTCACCGCCCGTGCCGTTGCCACGGGTGAAGTCCCCGCCCTGGCACATGAAATTGGGGATTATGCGGTGGAACGTCGAGCCCTTGTAGTGAAGTGGCTTGCCCGAGACGCCGATCCCCTTCTCTCCGGTGCAGAGACACCGGAAGTTCTCCGCAGTCTTCGGGGCTACATCGGCAAACAGCTCCATTACTACGCGCCCGGCTTTCGCCTTTCCGATCAGTATGTCAAAGAAAACCCTAGGGTTTGCCATTTTCTATTTCTAGACCTGATGAACCCCTGTTCAATGAAAAATAGCAAAAAGAAATTTATCTGTGAACAAACCATCCATTTACCCAGATGAACAATAAATTATATGATGAACAATAAATTATATGCAAATTTATTTATTTTTGACCTATGTAGCTAGATGAACAAATTATGCAGCAATGTTAATGAACTTGGAACAAACCCATTCACCCAGATGCACAAATTTATGTAGAAAGATAAGATTTGATTAAAAAAAAAAAAAAAAAGGGTGAAAATTGGGTTTATTAAAAATTTTCGTTATCTTAGTAATATGATCTCCACAAATATATATTGCAGGAGCTCATTTGATACAGAGACGACGATTGCAATTTTGCACAATTTTTGAGCTCGAGGAGCGATTAATTTCTTTTCTCCCTCCCAAGCCTTCGATATGTGCTTATTTTTTAAACATTTTCTTATCAATATCGGATTAAAAAATTTAAAATAAATGACAAAGAAATGAAGATTAAATGCATCCAAAAAATAAAAACACAAACACACACCTTATCGATCGAGACGAGAAGCGTGAGGGAGAGATGCGAAAGGAAGCTCGGGGAGGGTTTAGGGATTAGGGTTTTAGGAGCAGGGAACCTTTATATCTGCATTTTGGGGCTAGGGTTTTAGATCGAATTGACGAAAATGCGCCTCTTTAAGATAATGGGTAATTGGGCCTACTATCCTCTTGCCCCAATTGCAAGAGTTTAAAGCCCAACTACGTTTTTAATTGGCCATATTTGTATTGTAGGAGTAATTTCATACCGCTTTATATAAAGTATATTCTTACGAAGTTTAATTTTTTATATTTATTTTTTTAAAAATTCTAAGTTGTTAATATATGTTCTTATTATTTTGGTTAGTTAGTAAGGTAAATTTATATTTTTATCATTTCAAACATTTTTGCAGTATTCTAATAGAAAAAAAAAATCGATATATATATATATATATAAAATTAGACTAGAATACTATGATAGCACCAAGTCATTGGTGCTATCAAATTTTTAGCCGTTGGATAAAAAAATATGCAGTTAACATTATATATATATATCAACTATTGAACTATATGAAATTAACTCACCTGTAAATTATTCCATTAACTATTTGTGCATAGGATCCTAGCCAATGGGCCATGTTTCATTTTAGTCCTGAAAATTTGTGATAATGCCTTACTTTAGCACCCATTTTCACTCACAGTTACCAAAAAAAAAAAAAAAAATCAAATTAAATATAATAAATATATAGAAAGTTGTGGGAGGAGGATTAGTCAATTTAGAAGTTAGCTACATAACTTATAATTTAGCAAGCTAATGATTAAGATGATAATATATAATATGTAAATCATAGATTCAAATAGTAGTTTAATGTAGCTCCAAAAACTTTAACATTGCCTTTTGGGTATGGTATGAGTTGTCTTCGCCCATTCCAACCCAACCACCTTATCATCCCCACTTAGTTTGGTTTGGTCGCAACCAAAAGTCCCAAACGACGAAATTCTTACTCGGACCAGCATTTTGGTGGGCTCTCTACTTGTCGTCCACGTGGCACAAGGCGATTCGCGCCAACGTTGCGTTGCTCTCGCCTACGTGGCTGTCGATTGGCAGCGACACGTGGGCCTAACGTTTTGCTTGAATACGTAGATGGTCATTTACATAATTAAAAATACTGCAAAAAAATCTTAATATAATTTTTTTTTAAAATGCTTTTAAATATAACGTTAAACTATATTAAAACATATTCTTAATATTTTATGGAAACACATAAGGGGAAGGTAGGGTATATTCCTCCATTTTCATGAGTTTCTTTATCTCCTTAATTTCTAAACTGTAGCCATATTATGGTGCAGCACCTTTTCTGAACAAGTGATGTTGGTTTGCTATTTCGAACAGTCTAAGTTTTCGTTTTCAAATTTGCTTTTCTGGTACCAACGTCCAGTACTAAAAGAGTTAACAAGAAATCAAATTTCAGCAAAATTCCATTAAATTAAGTTCCTCCGCAAATAAATATTGCTAGCAACTATATTTAAGCGATAATCACGAGGATATATAAGAGCAACTATTAAATATAAAATAATGCATCACATTAGGTTGTGTATTAGTTCTTAAAGACACCAAGGGTTAGTTGGAATGCAACGATCAAGTACATAATTAGGCAGCCTAGCAAATAGAGGTAGGGTGCATTATCATCAGTAGGGCCATATGTCGGACGCCTCGAAGCGGCACACAAAGTTTATCGAGGCACTGTTTCATCCTACTGCAGAATTAATGTTGTATTATTGAATAGAAAAATATACGCACTGAATTATTGAAGAGCCTTTGTTTTTGAATCTCACCAAAGATGACTTGCTGTACGACTATCGTCGAAAGAGTTAAGTAAAAAATTGAGCCAAACAGACATCAAAAACAATAAGCCAAACTTATTCAATCAAATATATCGAGGGACCTGCGCGCGGTGTGATCGTATGCTCATGTTTAGATCACAAGTTAAACAAGGGTGATCAATAACCTACAAAATATTAAAGGGGGGTGGGACTAATCACTACAGCAAACAAGTCACACTTTTATACATTGGAATTGGAGTTTGGTTTAATTGTGTTTTCTGGCCTCCTTTTGTACATCCATTGATTATTCCTTTCGATGGGATCGCAAAATTGAGTATAGAACTGTAGATGGTGAGGTAAAAGTAAGGTGATTGCGTGACAAGAAATAATGAAAAGTGTAGCCCATCAAGGAGACCAAAGCAATTAAATTATTCAACACAATAAGATCATCTCAATTTCATCCCTCGTGTTTATAAATAACAAGGTGATGATACTCTCTTCTTCTACACATTAATTAATTAGTTTTTGAACAGGAAGTGAAAATTTGAAAGTAAAGATGACAGGTTTGGGGTCTCCTTGCGGAGCATGCAAGTTTCTAAGAAGGAAGTGCGCCAAGGGGTGTGTGTTTGCCCCCTACTTCTCTCATGAGCAAGGCGCGGCGCATTTCGGGGCGATCCACAAGGTGTTCGGGGCGAGCAACGCCTCGAAGCTCCTCGCGCACCTGCCGGTGGCCGACCGGTGCGAGGCGGCAGTCACCATTTCCTACGAGGCGCAAGCCAGGCTCCGAGACCCCATCTACGGCTGCGTTGCTCACATCTTCGCACTCCAGCAGCAGGTAACGATTAACAAAAACATCTTATAAAGTTGAAGCCTGATCATTCTGACCAGTTCATCACTACTGATCAAAATGAAAGAAAAAAAAAAAAAAAAAAGAGGACAAATTATGACACAAATATTAGAACAAAATTTGAACGAAAATATATATGGGAATAGAAGAGATAAACAATCGCATTTGAGCCTATACGGTTAACTATTCACTTTCAAAATAGCTTAATTCTATAAATATCATAATTTTCACTTACGCCTTGAGCATTGAAACTAAAATATTGTCCCCTTAAACTGTACAAGAGTCATGAGATATTAATGCAGGGTTTCCTATATATGGTTTAACTTTTAATATTTAGAAGTTGATAGGGACAAATCAACAAAGCTATACTTTTGGCAAATATTTCAGGGCATTAACATCTACAATTATTTGTTTTTTTTTCCCTTTTTTAAGGTAGTGAATTTGCAAGCACAAGTAGCTTCTTTAAAGGCCCAAGCAAGACAAGGCCACATCAATTATTCTCCTTCTACTTTAAGCCTTCAAGAAGACAACTTCAGTAGCAGGGTCTTACCCAGCCAAGTGCAACATGGCTCGGGCTTTTCCCAGAAGCCATCGAATTCAATTAACGCAGAAACCACGCTTTGTTATGAGAATGGGCTTCTCAATTCAATCTCTTTCCCTGCACCTCATCAATGCTACGACCCACATTCATACGCCACCGATGATTCTGTCGCCTTCGCCGCCACCGACGAGAGCTCTTCTTGTGCCATGGCCACTTTAGATGCGCAACAAGATGTTCAACAAACATGCTTTGCTTATTTAAACAGTGCATGAATGAATGTGGTGCATTTGTTGGGAGGATGATACCATCATGTGAACAGTAAATTGCTCGTGATATATAATTCGAAGTTTTGAATCTTGTTGTACTCATCAATTATGTGTGGTTGTGAAAAAAAAAAAAAAAATTGAGAAAAGGGTAGCTTCCTAAAATTTGAACTAAGTAATAAAAGTATGACATCTTGGTCTCTTAAAAAAAAAAATTACATTATAATTGAATACTATTCCAGAAGGGGCGCGTTACGGAAGTATCGATCGCACCCACCAATTCGTCCTTCGATCGTCTCCCATTGCATTACTAGACTTTTGGCCCAGGTGACTATATGTAGGGGATTAGTACTTGTATAATGAAAAATTATTTCGTTTCTAACCGCTCAAACCATATAGCTACCAACACAGATAGATTTTTTTTAAAAGCCTGAGCGCACCACATTTCGCCCATTTCTTCCAAACTTGTCTGACATCGTCTTTGAGTTCCTCATAGGTTAAACACTTTGACGCCATCTATGTAACGACCCGATCCAGCCCACTAGCAATAATAACTCGTTGGGCCTAAACTACCGATCCAAAATTATTAAGCATAGTTATAATTACTAGTGTCTATATCTCTTATATACCCAATTATAACTCCAATTCCATTCGATGTGGGATTATTGGGCTGTCACAGACTACTCTCGTTTAGGCCTGACGTTCTCATCAGCCCAAACACATACACAGCCCAAGATTACCAGGCGATGTGAAACTTGTCTCGCTAACCCTGTCATCTAGACTCAGGCCCAGCCGAGACTCGTCTCACACTTCCGGCTGATGACTGGCTCTAATACCAAATATAACGACCCGACCCACTAACAATAATAACTCGTTGTGCTTAAACTACCGACCCAAAATACTAAAGCTCAATCATTATTATTAATATCCATATCTTTTATATATCCAATCACAACTCCAATAATCTCATCCGATGTGGGATTATTGGGTGTCACAAAACTTCCTCTTTCAAGCCATTCCCAAAGGTGACAAATTGTGTGTCGGTCGGTACTCGATGGTAATCTACAAATCCCACTCGATCACGAACTACATGCTTGTTTGCTCATGTATCCACGATCTAATCGGGATGAGAATTAGCTACTAAAGCATAAGAGCAAACAAAACAGTGTGAGAGTGATAGGATTATCTTTTTTGGCTCAGAATAATTCCAAGCGAAATGACCCTTCTGCTTGCAGTTATAGCATTTTAGCTTCGCAACATCTCTACTGCCAGCGCACTTGCCTACCTCTGTGGCACTTTTCAACTCCACCATGAGGAACTTGATTTTTACTCTTCTGCGCTCTATTGCTGTAACGCTTCTTGCGCTTGGATGTGATCCCACCGTGATTCTTGGAGCGTGCAACAACAGCGACAGAACGGTTCGCTTCCAAGCATTTTGCCTCAAGCTCGAGATGACGCAATATATCATTGGACGTTTT
The DNA here is from genome assembly GCA_029168755.2 of Tillandsia fasciculata. NCBI lineage: Eukaryota > Viridiplantae > Streptophyta > Magnoliopsida > Poales > Bromeliaceae > Tillandsia > Tillandsia fasciculata. The sequence continues at coordinate 22,495,878 of CM054945.1, read as the reverse complement.
AATGCCCTCGTTGTGTATTATCAGGAGCTTCATCTGGGACTATTCATGATCCAGTAGTGAACGAATCATGGCAAAAACCTGTTGCTCATCGTTGAGCTCATTTCCAACAGCCTTAAGGTCCCAAATTATGACGCTCATCACACGAAAGTGCTCAACCATTGAGTGCTTCGGGTCCTTAATATACTGCTGAAACTTCAGATTTAAGGCACGCAGCCTCATAGCTGAAGTTTGCCCAAAAGCAATCTTCAGATTGTCCCACATGTTTTTGGCAGTCTCGTATGTCTCAAACTGTCCAATGAGGTCATATTGCATGTCACACAATATAGTATATCGAGCAGTACGACCCTTATTGAACCACTTGTCATAAATATTTTGCTCATACTGGTGTTCTGCAGTAGTGCTTTCTAGAGGCACGGTCATTTTGACAGAGATAATTTCAAGAACTCCTAATTCATTAAGCAGGTATTACATTTTTCTTTGTTATATATTATAATTCTTTCCGTCTAGCTTATCACCCCTAGTGAGATCAGTTATAATGTTTTTGGAAGTCATTTTACTACATTCAAAATAGATTTGAACATTAGGCACATATTTCAAAAAAATTAATAAGATTGAAAAATTATCTCCTTCACAACAGGATCAAAAACTTCGCTAGGCTCGTAATTATCATCCATTCAAAAATTACAATCTTATTAATTTTTTTTTTTTATTTAATTTTGAAAGTTATCCAAAAGTCAAAATTTATTTTAAAAGAACACATCTTTAAAATAATATTTTTTAAGAACTTATCTTAAAATATTAGAGAACTTATCATCACACAAATAAAAAAAATAAGTATTTGTGACAAAATTAAATTTGAAAAACGTTGATGGTGTGCAAAATATATTTCTTTACATGACCTTAATTTACATCAAAGTGAAAATATTCTACATGAATGCTGCACACGCCGAACTCACTTTTCTAAATTAAATTTTGTTGAAAAGCACCAAAAGAATACAAGTACTTATCTTCATCATGAATAATACATACAACGATTCATAACAAGCCACACAAATATTATTATTTATATCCACACAAAATATATAAGATATACACCGCATGCATATATTTTAAAAAACATGTTGTACAAGTAAAAAATATATTTATACCTACACAAGATATATAAATTTTTTATTTATTTATTTTAAATCCCACAGGTAAATAATTTTTTTTGCACAATATAGGAGCATAAAAAAAATTACACCACATAGGAGTATAAAAAATAATTTTTTTATTTATTATTTAATTTATTTTTTTTCACAGATAAAAAAAAATAAACAAATAAATAAATAAATAAAATTTATAAAAAAAAACAAGGGCCGCCTGCAATCCAGCAGGCCCGGCCGGGAGCATCAGGCCGGGCCGAGCCCAGCGACTGCAGCGGGCCGGACCCAGAGCCCGCACCTGGCTCGGGGGCCTGAGCCCACTCGGGCTTTGCGGGCCGGACCGCGCCCTGCGCCCGAAGCGCGCGGTCCCCGGCCTTCTCGGGCGCTCCGGGCCGGGCCCCTCCGCCCGAATAAGGGGGCCCCGACCCTGCCCGCGGGCGCTGCGGAACGGACCTGGCCCAGCGCCCGCAACGCAGGGTCCCTCGCCCGCCCGCTAGCGCTGTAGGCGGGGCCGAGCGCACGCAGCGCCGGGCCGGGCCCAGCGCTTGCAGCGCACAGGTCCAAGCCCGCAAGGGAGCGCCGTTTTTATTTTTTATTTTTTATTTTTTTATCGTAATGCACAAAGAAGCATTAAAAAAATAAAAAAACGTTTTTTTTTTTAAAAAAAATACATAAAAAATTATTTACAACATATATAAATAAAATAAATAATTAAAAAAATATTTATGTAAAAAAAATATGTTTCGTGATCAACATAAAAAATGAGAATTAAAACTAATTTAGTTTTTTTTTTTTATCTTTTATTTATTTATTTTAATTTAATTTCACATAGAAAAACGAATATAAAATTTATAAAATTAATCCACGAAAATTATGATCAACGAAACATACATTCAAAATCAAGCAAATAATACAAGCATGATCAGGCGAAAGGCTCTGATACCAATTGTTGGAATTAAAGGACAGCAAAAATTTTAAAACTAAAAAGCTAACGTATTTAGAAACCAAAATCGGATCGAATAGTTTGTTTTACTAGTCTTCTTGGATTGTTCTTGTCTTGGTAATTTTTTAGTTTCCACCTATCTCACCCTTCTAGGTAGAAATCCAGAGAAAATAAAAGAAGAAAAAATCTTCTTGTGTAGGAAGGGTTATTTTGTTTCTCAAATATAAATATGAAAATATCGATTAAGATATGAGTTAAGATATATAACTTATAATTCTTATATCCTTAAAGAATAAATTTTAAATTTATCTTTAATATAAGGATAAATTTTAATCTTATTCTTAATACAAAAGAATAAATTTGGATTGTCAAATTAGAATCCTCAAACTACATAGATCATAATATCGCTATGATAAACTCATCTGTCTTATAAAATTTGAGAAAATGTACAAAAAGATTTGGGAAGATTCTAAGAAATTTAGTTGTATGAATATAACAAAATGGGGAAACAACAAGAGCCGCTGGACCCAGCTCACTCCATAAAGAAAGGATTTTATATAATTAATGGCCCTTAATTTTCGCTCTTATCCTAGATTCGATTAGTGGATATATAATTGCAACGAATAGCTGTAGTTAAAGAAATGAATTGTTGAGGTGTATTTATTGCTTCCACCCAACTCTCTAGTATTTATACGTTCTACGTTTTAAAATTAAAAACCACCACTTCACCGTAGTTTATTTACCCAATCGATCGATCTTCGTGTTGCAGTTGGTACGTATTTCCTTTCAAATCTATTCTCTGCTATCCTAATTCTGGAAACCATGTCCCAGATTATTGATTGATTTTAGAAATAATTTAATTCTCTAGGATAAATATATACCATGGCATCTACATAATTTACTATTGTTTCTTCACGCTTTATTGCTTCTCTTTTGTCTCCTAGATGCACTAATAAAGAGACATTTGTAGCAAGTAATTAAATAAATAGTTACGGTTATAATTAATTATTTCTAGCTTACTACAATAAAATTAGACTATAGCGACATTTTTAAGTATTTCTAAAATTTAAAAAAAGTGTCGTTGACAAAAATATCGACATTTATTATAAGTGTTGCTATATGTGCAGTCGCTGGTGTATATAACGACACATTTTTGTAATGTGTTCCAAAAATATGTCCTTATAACTTAATTTTGAATATAGATGGAATATAAATATGACACTTATACAAAAGTGTCACAAACATGTGTCCCTATAACCTAATTTTATTATAGTGGCTGTATAATTGTGCATTAATTCGACTACAAATTATTCAATGAAGAGTTCGAGACCTTCTATCGCAGCATGTTTGCTAGCGTTGCTCGAGATTCGCGCTCGACGAGAATAGATCTTTATTATCATGATCTCGACTCTTTCTGAAGCTCTCGGTCTTCATGTGCCTCTTACCTGTACGAATCTTAATTATATTTATTATAACGCCGGAGTAGATCTGCATATATAACATAATATCTTATCTTAGCCCAGTTAGGAATGTCACGCACACCGCCATCGATTAAAGTTTGACAAAGCTTAGGTTATCCATCTGATAGAAGCCGTGCTATATACACTCCAAACTTTTTTTTATTATCATCATTATTATCACTATTATATATTATCATCATGAATCAATAAAATACATTTTTTTTTTCTAAAAAAGAAAAAAGAAAAAAAAGAGCTCTTTGGGTTGTTTACTTTTAATATATATATATCACAAATTAAGTGTAGGGGGAGGCAAATTGGTGATTAAATTAATGGAGCATGACAGGATCTTTAGTTGGGGAGCCGTTGTACTTTGCAACTTGTGTTAGGGGACCACCATTATGAGGAATCTCAATGCTTTTTCGATATATATTTTTTTATAAAAAAACTGCTTCTCGTGAAAACCCATCCAGTTCTATGTGCCTCATTGGGAGCACTAAAGGGGCATTAAGATATTGTTTATTTACTTAATTATTAATTAATGTTGCGTTAGATGAGATGGGGACTTACGCAGTTTCCCCTCATCAGCTTAATTGGTTGGTAGGTCGCTTTATATTGTTCAGATGCTCATCTATGTATATTTCATGGTCAAATTGATCTGGTGGTTTTGTTAGATTTTCAGGATCAAATGAAGATTAATTAATTTACTTAATTTGCTCGAATTTTAACGCGAATATATATATAAGTTGGTAGACAAACAAATAACTAGTGAATTATTTCTTTGTTGTGAGAATAAAAAAAATAATCTTATTTACGCTGCTATCGTTTTCCTAAACACAAATTCAACAAGGTTGTGTGTGTTTCTTAATTTCGTCCCTGAACCAAAAAAAAAAAAAAAACAGCAAAAATGCCATATTAAGAATTATGCACTACAAAAAAATTATTTTTTAAAATATTATTTTAATGCTTAATAATGTTTAAAAATGTCTTAATATAATCAAGCGTACCAAGCGCCGATAAAATATATTCTGACAGTTTAAAACGTCAGAATTTACTATATTATAGAGACATTTGAAGATACTTAATATAATAAAATTATGCTATAGCGATACTTTTAAGTATTACTAAAATCTGAAAAAAATACTGCTGATAAAAATACAGACACTTATTATTAGTATTGTTTTCTGTGCAGTCGTTAAAATGTATAGCGATACATTATTATAATATATCCTAGAAATATATTTCTATAATTTAATTTTGAATATAATTGCAATATAGATAAAACACTTGCAAAAAAATAATATTATAAAAATATATTTTTATAATTTAATTTTATTTTAATAAATTCTTTCAATCTTTGTCTTAAAAAACATCCTTATATTAAAAAAAAAAATTTATAGCGATGGTTACTTAATTTGTATGAAGAAATTTAAAACAATTGACCATTTTTTGTGGGTTGTGAAACTTTAACAAGTCATGTATACGTAATTGCACTTTAGCCAAAAGGTGTTGGGAAGTGTGCAGGTTCAAATGTGGAAACGTAAAAGAACGGGAGTTAGCGATAATTGTCATGATGAATTATTTGGCTACGGAGAAATAAAATAAAATTTAAGAAAAGAAAATTAAAAAAAAAAAAAAAAAAAAAAGTTCACAACGAGAAAATAGTAGCATATATTCATTCGCTTAAAAATCTAATCTTTGGGGCTCGCACTGCACTATGTAGGTTTTTTTTTTTTTTTTTTTCCCTAGGCCCAAGTACCTCATTTTGTAACTAATAAGTCCATTGTCTAAATAAATAAATGGAACAGCATATTATTTTTTTTTTTCCAAAAATAAAAAACTGTATGTGAAGTATTGAAAAAAAAATCCAAACTAAAAAGTTTATCTATCCTAAAGTTTGCGAACCAAAAGTTTTCATAATTGGGATAAATATATTTTAGTGTTCAGGGGGACCTAATTAATGATCATTTTTTACAATATGTTAATGTAATTGACCTTTCTTTTGTTTTCTCGTATGACTCCTCGGATGGTAGGGTAGGCATGGTTTGGAACCATAGGACTAAAGATGACAAATCCTCAACAAAATTCCTGATTTAAAATCAAGATCAACAGCTTTGAATAATCTTTAACCCTCTTTATATAATAATCGCCTACTTGTTTTACTGAAAATTTCGTCTTTGGACACGTTTGAGCTCGCTTCCTTTTCTGCTTATGTCAATCACTAGGAAAAGCTTTTAATTAATAAAGATGATTTAGCTTAGATTACCTTACTCAGCAAAAGATAAAAAATATTATTAATAGATCAACTGCATTGAATAAGAATATATATATTACGAATATTTTGAAAGCGTTGTAGTGACATAAAATTAAATAAGCTAAACTGAATTAAAACTTTGTTACCAACCCTCTCTGTCCTATTTGTCAACTAAAAGCCACTACTTCAAAGAAATAACTTCAGTTTGCTGTAACCTTTATTTACCAACATGTTATTTTAATGACATAATTAGTATTCTATATATTATTGTTGGTAAGATCATTTGTTGAATCGAAATATTTATTACCATGATTAATTAGCATCCTTTTATATAATAATACTTGAACGAAAGAAATTAAGAGTTATTTGATTGGTGAAATGTTTTGAAGAAGAAAAGTAACCTTGTATATATAAAAGGTTTTGCATTCCTTACTAATTAATACATGATGTGCACATGTGTTTCACATTCTTCAATGTACTTAGTTGCGATCGACAAAACCTTTTTTAATTACAAAAATCAAGGCAGTAACTAGGTTAATGCATTTTGATCTTACCTTAATTTGATTTTGTAGTTTACTAATATGTATTAATTGTTATCATTATTTTTAGGGCCATGAGCTGTAGGTGTCAGAAGCACCCCTTAATTAATTGGAGGTGACAATGTTTATGTAATAAGTACAAGACTTAATTTATTGATTAATTATAAACATTAAGGAGATAGATAATTAAGAAAACTACCTTCTTAATTCTTACATGATCGATGCCAATCAAGTTGCAATTACAATCATGTTCCTGTTTCATCCTAGTCCCAACTATGTAAGCCATTTTTTTCGGAGTACACTCAAAAAAGCTAAAAATAAACTTTTTAAAATTTATTTGCCGCTATTAACTTTTCATTAACAAATAATTAATTTTTTGAGATACTCACTCTGTCAATTAAGCGTGTTGAAATTCTACGGCTGTGAAAAATGCCCTTGTCTTGTTGCTTTATTTATGGAACAAAAGTTTCAAACTTGGGTAAACGAATTAAGATGTAGAGAATTAAGATATAGTTTATTTGTTGCACGGTTGAATTCTGATGAATATACAAACAAAGCAACAAATAAAATAAGATGAATTGTGCAGTTGGTCGTTGAGTTTGTCATGAAGCATTTCTTAATTAGAACACCAAATTTTAAAATTTCACAACAGCCATTATATAATAAACATGTTAGGTATGTCTCGAATTTTAGAACCAGAAGGTTTTCTAATCCTATTTTGTTTTAGTTATTCTATTAAGTTAAGTTTAGATTATGCTTAATCTTATAAAAATTATCTTTAATTTTAATCGATTTGTATTTCTAATTGTATTAGGATTTAGTCATTATTATAAATATATCATTATTTTATTAATTTAGTGTATTTTGGGATTAGGGTTTTTATAAGAGAGGCATATTTTGTACACCACTTTGCTTATAATGAAAGTCTCCGCTCCGTTTTCGCCTGTAGACTTAGTCGAGTTGCCGAACCATGTAAATATTATATGTTTTATTTTTTTTTTTTTTTCTGTTTTGTATTTTCGCGCCTAACTAACTAGATTTTTTTCGCTTTGTTATAACAAAACTTCAATTTTTATTTTAATTACGCAACTCCGTCAAACTTTATTTAATTTTTTTAGACTAAGAACAGCATATTAGCTAATTCAGCTAGCTATTAGGTAATCTTCAAAGAGCAATACCATATGTACACCTTTCGACAAATAAATTTTGCCAATTTATTTTGTACATGTTTTACTAATTTTTGCTTACAAAAAATTTATTTATTTATTTTGTTCTTTGAGAGAGAATAAGCTAGCGAGCAAATATTTATTTACAATTTTAAATAGTAGAGATGTATAATTTACGCTTATGTGTAGTTTTTACAGATAATATTTTCCATCTTAAAAAGATAATGTGAAAATAACATTGCAGTTTCAATGATTAGCTATCTTTAGAATCTTCTTAAAAACACACAAACTTTTGCAATCATCTCATTTTTAAAATGGGAGAAATTGCTTATATATGTACTCTGAAGAGTATCTGTATTTTATATTTACCCACAAAAAAGTTAAGTAATGAAATTTATTAGTCCACAATTCTAACTCATTTCAAATATACGCTTAATTAGAGCAAGTTCTGTCAATCCACTATTAAAAAATAGTCGCCAAGTCTACAAAAAGACTCATTCCGCTTTTTTAATATGCCTTTTAAATAGTTTAAGTAATGAAATTGCTTCTCAAAAGTTTTAACTTCTTTCAAATCTACTCCTATTTTAATCCAAAATTAGATTGAGTATAAAACTAATTAATCCATAGTTAACTTGAGATCAGATGACAAAATGATCCACATCGGATCGGAATGAGATTGGGACAGTGGATACTAATAATAATAATTAGGCTTAATTATTTTGGGTTGTGGTTTGGACTTAACGAGTTATTGTTGTTAATGGATCGGATCGTTATATTTGGTATCGGAGCTAATTACTAGTCGGAACTGTGTGACGAGTTTCGGCTAAGCCTGAGTCTAGATGACACGGCTAGCGAGATAAGTGGGTCTAGATGACAGGCTTAGCGAGATAAGTCTCACATCGCCTAGTGATCTTGGATTGTACATGTGATTGGGTTGTTGGGCTGATGCGGACGTCAGGCCTAAACGGAAGACCGGAGTCTGTGGCACCCCAATAGTCTCACATCGGATGGGAATGGAATTGTGGTTGAGTACATAAGAGACAGGGCTTTAGCATTTTGGAATGTGGTTTGGACCCAACGAGTTATTATTACTAGTGGGCGGGATCGCTTTATATATATAACTAGATTAGAATACTATTAATCATATTAAATCATTGGTGCTATTAAATTTTGAACCCTTAGATGGAGATCGTGCAGTTAAAATAATAATAATTTTATAAAATTTAATAGGTGGTTGGTGGAATAATATGATCTAAAGATGGAAATGGTCAACGAGATAGATCTTACGGCGAAAAACTTGATAATAGCAAGTGTTTGATGCTATCGATAGTATAGTAGCAAAATTATATATATATATATATATATATATATATATATATATATATATATATATATATATATAGAGAGAGAGAGAGAGAGAGAGAGAGAGAGAGAGAGAGAGAGAGAGAGAGAGAAGTAGAGCTTATATATTTTTAAAAGCACAAGCCAAACTATGCTTGTGAATTTTTTACGATTAGATTTGTGCTATTATAAAATCAACAAAAAAAAAAAGAAAGAGAAAGTACAATTGCACAAATCTCAATGCAAATCCAATGGTAAAAAATTCGCAAGCATAGTTTGGTTTATATTTTTAAAAATATATAAGCTCTACTATATATATATATATATATATATATATATATATAGTCCGACTACTATACTATTGATAATACCAAGTATTTTGTGCTATCAAGTTTTCTACCGTTAGATCTATCCCTTTGATCATTTTCACCAATTAGATCATATTATTTTTCCAACCACCCACTAAACTCTAGAGGCCCACTATCATCCTAACCACACATTCTTTCATTTAAGGGTTAAAAACTTAATAGCATTAATGACTTGGTGCTATTAATAGTATATCAGCTTAATTCTCTCTCTCTCTCTCTCTCTCTCTCTCTCTCTCTCTCTCTCTCTCTCTCTCTATATATATATATATATATATATATATATATATATATATATATATATATATAGGGTGGGGTAGAGGTAGGGAGGGGGGGGGGGGGCGGGCGTAGGAGAGAGAGTTAGGCTTTAACGATCTATATTGTTAAAACTAGTTTAGGAGATTTGAAGTTTTTAGGAATAAAATTTTATTTTTTTTAATATAGTTTATTTTATGATCAAATTATTTCAAAATTATCAATTTTTAATAGCTACTATGGCGAGTTTGTAATTTAACGATATATAAAAATTTAAATTTATTCAAATTTTGATAAATAATATTTTAAACTATCTAGATCAAGATTAGAATCCTTGATCTTAAATTTAAAAGTCTTACTATCAAATTTTAAAAATTATTTAATTTTTACCATTCGTTTTGACATAATTTACTTATTATGTAAACGATGTCGAAAAAAATTAACATTTTATTCAATCCTAAAAACTTCATATGTCTCGTATCATATTTAACGGTGTTGATCATTAATTTGAATACCCTAAAATTGAAAATGAGATTATAATACTGGAGCTTCAGTAGTATAGATAATATAGTGGCTCCTCTCTCTCTCTCTCTCTCTCTCTCTCTCTCTCTCTCTCTCTCTCTCAGTTCATCATTTAAACTTTTTCGGAATCTATATACTTATTTATCCCTATATCCGGAGTCCACTTGGCAGATTCTCCTTATTATATGATTTATAGGTGTGGGATTCGTGTGTTAGTAGTCCCTACTCCTTTTCTTCCATTGAACGATCAGTTTCTCTTCTCATCGTTGAACCGCTTCGCTTCGTTTGTTGCAGCTACTATTAAACCAGCATCTCATCGTTGAACCTGTTCACTTCGTTTGTTGTCACTTTATTCGTAGCGTGCCCTTCCCGGGCAAAAAATCAACATGATGCATCATAGCTCTTTCTTCCCTCCTCGGAGTTTTTGTTACCGCCGCTTCATTACCATCTATTGCTACACATCCTAATGAAAAAATGGATCCGATTTATTATCGCTTCCATTCCTTTCTCCATTTCGATTTTGTGTCCCTATTGATTCGAAAAGATTTTTGTATGCATTTTTTTTTTTCGGTAAAATGCTTATATATTAAGACATCCATCTTCTTTTGTCGTGCTGTCATGGTCATATAGTCCTGTAAGAAGACCTTCGATTTCATTTGGCTGCAATTGTTCCTCTACTGATTTTGCTGAATCTTCATCTGATTTCACTTTGTTGCGGTCTTATTTCACTAATTTTTTTATTCTGAATTATCTACTATATTTATATTTTTGAAAAAATTATTTTGATCTTTTTTACTTAGGAATCTCTTAGCTTCAGCGATTGTTCTGCAACTATTAGGCGCTAAATTTATAAATTCTTCATGCGCGATGTTTATAAAGAAATTTAGTTTGTTTCTCCTACTCTATGCAATATGAAAATATAAGAATTAAAGAATTTGAGAATTGGTATATACAAATATATTGATGATTCCACTATACATCGTTGTAAAAAAAAAAAAAAAAAAAAAAAAAAGAAGAAGAAGAAGCATACAAGTCAATTCTATAAGAAATATTTTATATTCTTTAAGACTAAGCATGTCCGTCGTATTATACGAATTATTATATTAATAAATATGAAAGTCTTATACTTTTGGAGAGTACATAGATAATTATTTTTTTTTTAAAAAAAATGTAATAGCTGATCAGTGACGCTATCTCTAAAAGATAATATGATAACTAATCAAAAGATATATACTAAATCTACAACTAAAAAAGGATTGTAAAATTACAACTCTTAATTCAAGTGTTATAGTCCTACCTCCTAGCTAGGATCTATGCATTTCTTTTTGAGTATTAATGTTAAAAATAAGATAATGATATGACAATCGTGACAAAATTAATTCTTAGATGAATAATTTGTAAGTATGAAAGTCTTACATTTTTGGAGAGTACATAAATAATTATTTTTTAAAAAGAATATGTAACAGCTGATTAGTGACACTATTTTTAAAAGATGATATGATAACTAATCAAAAGATAGAGATATACTAAATCTACAGCTTAAAAAAAGGATTGTAAAATTATAACTCTTAATTCAAGAGTTATAGTCCTACCTCCTAAGCTAGGATCTATGCATTTTTTTTTGAGTATTAATGCTAAAAATAAGATAATAATATGACAATCGTGACAAAATTAATTCTTAGATGAATAATTTGTAAAATTACACTAAAAATGTGATGGGTAAATCTAGCATTACACTTAAAAATAATATTGTAATTGATCAACTTTCTCTTAGAGAAGTTAACCAGAACGCCAAAGAAATCTATTAAGATTAAAACTAAATTTTAGTGAGTTAATTCAAGTTTAATAATATAATTGAAACTCGCATTTGTCCAATAAATTATTCTGCAATTAAAAATTAAAAAAAAAAAAAAAAAAAAAAAAAAAAAAAAAAAAACTCTCGCTCTGGTTCTGGGGTTGGGATGTCGGAGTTAGAGAAAGCGACGTCCTCCCCACCTGCCCATCCATCCATCCGTCCATCCACACGCAGTCCTACAACAAACCCTAATTTCCAACACACTACTCCCCTCTTACTCCTTTACTACCTCCAACGCAAACCCGTTCCCATTTCCACTTCCACCTTTATTTTTTTTTCCACACTTCCTAATTAAACCAACACCTCACCAACAACTCAAAAGATCCTAAAAGCCCCCTCCACACATCCATCTCATTACCACCTTCTCCCTACAGCTACTAATATAATATTACCTTAATCCCATTTAAGTCTCTCTCTAGATCTCTCTCTCCCCCTCTCCCGATTAAGCTACTTTGTTAATGAGTTTTCTTCCCTTCTCTTTATACCCTCTTTGCTTCGAGTTCCTCATGAGTTGCAGAAACAAGGGAAGGAAATAATAACCCTAGAAGCTGCTAGTGATCATCTCCTCACACCCAACATCTTCAAAGCCCCCAAGCACAAGTAGAATATTATCTTTCCTTCACAAATCTCCACCATGTAACACTGCATATATAGATGGTAATTAGTCCTCTTCCTTCTTATATATATATATATATATACGTATATATATATACTCTTTTCCTTCTTTTAATTCTCCCTTAGAAACAGATCCTTCATAAGTATATTTAAGCTTGTTATATGGTACTTCTTCCTCTTTATCTTTCTTAATTAACTAACGGGTTTTTGTTTGCAACCAATTATGTGCTAAAGGGATATATGGACGACCATTCGAAGTAAAGAGACTTAAGGAAGTAGCAAAGAACAAGGGAGGAGGAAGAAGAGTAGTAGTACTACTACATCCAACAAAACAAGCTGGCGAACCGGTGGTGGACCGGCCCGCACCTGGGCCTCCCGGGCTCCGACACGGGGTCGGGCCCCTCCGGCTCGAAGCCTCCGAATCAAGACACGCCGACCAAAGAACCCGAGCTGAGCGGGGGCGGTGGCGGTGGTGGTGGTGGCGATGACGACGACAGAGACAACAGCAGCGAGCCGCGAGAAGGCGCCGTGGTGGCGAGCAACCGCCGACCCCGGGGCCGGCCCCCCGGGTCGAAGAACAAGCCCAAGCCCCCCATCTTCGTCACCCGGGACAGCCCCAACGCGCTGAGAAGCCACGTCATGGAGGTGGCCGGGGGGGCCGACGTGGCCGAGTCGATAGCGCAGTTCGCGCGCCGCCGCCAGCGCGGCGTCTGCGTGCTCAGCGGCGCCGGCACCGTTGCCAACGTTGCGCTCCGCCAGCCCGCAGCTCCTGGGGCAGTGGTGACACTGCACGGCCGGTTCGAGATCCTCTCCCTCACCGGCACCTTCCTCCCCGGCCCGGCCCCACCGGGCTCCACCGGCCTAACAGTCTACCTAGCAGGCGGCCAGGGTCAGGTCGTCGGAGGAAGCGTCGTCGGCTCGCTGATTGCCGCGGGGCCCGTGATGGTAGTCGCCTCGACGTTCGCCAACGCCACGTACGAGCGGCTGCCGCTGGAAGAGGAAGAAGAAGGCCCCGGTACTCAGCCCGGCCAGCTGCCCCCGGGAATGCCCACAGCGCCTCTGATGGGCGGGCCCGCTGGGCTGCCCGACCCCTCCGCGCTGCCGATCTACAACTTGCCGCCAAATTTGGTTCCGAACGGCGGGCAATTGGGGCACGACGCATTCGCATGGGCGCACGGGCGGCCACCGTACTAGAAGGAATTAAGATGCTCGCTCGAACGAAGAAACAATTGAAAGAAGAAGAAGAAGAAGAAGAAGAAGAAGAAGAAGAAGAAGAAGAAGATCGATCATGAGATATGTCACTCAGTACACGCAGGTGATAATCAATGAACTATATCTAGGATCATGAGGAACTCGGTTCATCAGTTTATAGTTTCATTAGGTAGTATAAATTTATGTAGTAGTAATTAATGACATGTCGGTTAATTAATGTCTTTGCACTCTAACAAAGGCGACAACATAACCACGTTGCGATAATGCTATTATTATCTAAGCTTTAAATTGTACTTGTGAATCAGGTTTGTTTTATGGATGGAGTTCGTAGCAAATTAATTAGGCTTAAATCAATATCCTCATGATATGATATTTGCGCTTTTGATACATATATAGTTTGCATCGTCTTAGGTTAATTTGTTTATGAACTTTTTATGTTGATCATGTGTACCTTCTAGTGTCTAATTAGAAATTCGAGGTAAAAATCTTGCATTTTAATTCTTTGCTTGTATTGTCTTCTGATTAATTGTATTTTCAAATTGCGTTAGTTGTATTGCTGTTTTTCTATGATGATTGATCCATGAAATCATGAATATTTCCCCCAAAGGAAGTTTATATAAGAGTTTACTAATTGGTGGCTTAGTCTCTGCACATAATTAAAGCATGTAAATTAAATTACTACAATCAAGTGTGGTGCTTCATTAGAGAAGTGTTAATTCATGAACTATAGAATTTCTTCATGGGTCTACAGCATTATCAAGAATAATCACTCTTCTATCAACCGTCCCCCAAGTGGCAAAGAACTTGATAGTTGATATTCGAGATCTCGAGTTTGAAGTCTTGCTTCACATTTTCAGCTAAGTTTATTTCAAAATAAACGGGTAGTACGGTACTTTCCTCTCAAAAAAAAAAAAAGAATAATCACTCTTATAATTGATTATGCTTTAATCATATATACTGTAAGATTGAATTCATTTTGATCAGTAAGTAGTAAGAGCTTAACTGCATTGCATACACAGTAAGATACATGCTAGAGAAAAGTGTTAATCTCAGACAAAAATTTTATGCAGCTAAGTTTTTTGCTCTTTTTTTCTTTCTCATCTTTTTTTTTTTTCCTTTTGAGAATATGTTCCAAATTTTCTCAAGAAAAAAAAAGGCAAGGGAAGAGTTTTTTTAAAAGGAATATCAGCCTGTTGACTGGATTGAGTTACAGCGTTTTTGAGAAGTTGATTTCGTTGCAACACTTCTAATTTAATGATTGAAAATTATAGGTACTAGCCCCTGTAACTTTCACAAAAAGGGGAAAAAAAGGCAAAAAAAACAAAAAAAAACTTGAAACACAAAAACTGTTCCATTGGTTATACTGTTATAAGTATTCAATTTTAATGTTAACTTAATAAAATTTTCCAATTAAACTTAAAGGAATAGTTCAGTTATGGTTACTAATCAATCCAACCTCACCAATAATATATAATTCTTGGTTTATTATTCTCAAGAGATCACATTGCGAGTAACCTATTTCATAGGGCAAGGTACAAGGAAGTGCAATTAAAGCCCTTAAATTTATAGGAGAGAAACCATTTTAACTAGGTTTACCCGAAAATATGATGTTCATTAAATAAGGAAAACCAATCAAAAGCGTTCGGATGAGTAATAATTTACTTTTCCTGAGTTAGTAATTAGTATGACACACATTAGTTCCTTTGCATGTAGCTTTATTATTTTAAGTTGGCCTTATATATATTTTATGTAAGTAATATATTATGAAGAGGCATTAATTCATATATATGTAGCGATTAATTTGTATACAAACTGTAGGTTTTTTTTTTGAGTATAAATATAATTAAAATGTATGTTTTACGTACGGTGATTGTTGATGTTGTTTCCAAATAGTTTTGATATTGAATTTCTTAGTCTAGCTATTCAGCAAGTGTTTGGCAATTATTCCTTGTTCTAATTATGTGAGGATTAACTTCAATTTAAGAACCCTTACATGAGTCTCCCAATCCAATAATTTCATGACTAAAACTTGGTAGTTTGCTTCAAATTGAGTATGACTAATCCTGTTGGCTTCTTCTCTAGATTTTGTTCTACTTATATAATTACAGCACAACACTCAAAATTGATGGAATTTCTTACTAGTTTCCATTGTTATGTAGAGTTAGATCTTTGTTTATTCGTCTTCTCCCTTCATCTCCTGTCGACATCTCCGATTCTTGCAAGCCACCACTTGAGAAAGAATAAGCTATATATATTAATTGTGCCTATTGACTTTGAAGAGATCATGATCGGCTCCTTAAGTATTATTTGTTACACTGCGGCGTTGCAAATGTGAGAGTGATTGAAACCAATAATAATAATAATAATAAAGAGAAAAAGAAAGAAAGAACTAAAAAAGAAGCTTAAAGGCCTACCATTCATGTTACTTTCTTCCTTTTTCAAGTGCAGCCATTAAGAGTTTTCTTATTGCTTGACTGCTTTTTCTTCCTCTTTTTTTCCCTTTGAGAATAAGCTTATGGTCAGTTGCCATCAACCTTAACATGGAGGAAAATAAATTGGACAACATCAATGTGAGTTTCCAAAAAAACGCAATCTGTTGTAACAAAAATTACCGCTTAATTTAAAGTACAACTACAGTGAAACGATCTCTTAGTAAGGTTTTGGAACACTACTTGATCCCCTCGAGCAGTACTTTGTCCTCTTTCATCAATAAATTCTAACTATATATGTCAAAACTACAGTAACATGTCATATAGGTGTGATCTTCAATGTACTCTGAAATTTATAACCAATTTGGATAAGTAGATATATATATATATCTTAAACAATGCGGAATTATTCTAATGAATTGTTTCGATCCTCTTGACAATTATTTCTTCCTCTATTCAGAGTGTAATATGTCTAAATTAAGTCTAGATTCTTCGGAAATACTTTTCTAAAACCTTATAAGAGTGCAAAAAATAAAAAACCATATGAAGTTAAACTACATATATACAGTTAAACATTGACTCCATAGAATTGAATTAATGCATATGTAATGTAAATCAATCAAACTGCTAGAGTTGTTCAAAGTCAAGGGTGTGTTTAAGATTCGTGTGCAAGTTTGGTGCCATGATCGGTTAGCATCAGTCATTTTCGAGAGCTTCTGCAAACCTTTGAATTTGTGATGTGTGACAGTTCATCAGTTTTTTTAAACTTCAATTTTCTCATCGAACATATATACATTAGTTAGGACTGAATCAAGAATTCAGAAGCTAGTACATATGTAGTTGGTGCTCTCTCTCTCTCTCTCTCTCTCTCTCTCTCTCTCTCTCTCTCTCAAACAATGTCAAAGTCCACCAGCATGTTGCATTTTTCCTTTCTTTTTATTTCCTTTTGGAGAATAACCTTGAATTAATGTAGCATGACATATATACAATGGACATGATCGATCTTCCCATGCTAGAGATTTTCCTAGCTAGAAAGATGAAGATCATGCCTAAATTAATTAAGGACATACACAATGAAAGAAGATCATGCTTTCGTTTCATTCTTTAATACACAATTAATACTAGTTTTTCCTTATCAATGTGAAAAGTAGACCCCTCAGAATGCCCCGCCATCGGGACTTCCGCCCTGAGAGCATGAAGGTTTTCGTCCCTTTATCTGATGACTTCCGTAATCGTCAGATCACGCGGAAGAATGCTGTCCTCGCGGACGTCATCGGAAGGTCCCACCTGGGGCACTTCCCGCAAGGCGCAATCACCACGGATCTTGCTTCTAGATTCGGTGGGTTCCCATCGGATTTTTTGGCGGCGAGACATCATGAGAGAGACTATGCGATCTTCTTCCCCGAGTGGGTCAACCCAGACGATATTATCAACTCGGGCCTCCTTCGTCTTCAGCGCTGTCGACTCCGTTGCTTCCACTGGGACCCTTACGCAACGGCGGATCGGTCTAGGCTGAGATATAAGGCCTGGATTAAAATTGTAAATCTGCCGTACGAATGCTGGTCGTCAAGCCGGGTCAGCGCAATGGTGGGCGGGTTCGGTCGTTTCCTCGGAGCCGACGACAGCAGCACAAATTTTTTGGACCTGTCTGGTTACAGATGTATGGTGGCCGTCGATGACTTGGCCGATATTCCGGAGGTTCTATCCATCTCCATGGGAGACGTCGTCATTTCCTCGGCAGTGCGGATAGAGAATACTGGACCTTTCGGAGGAGAGGATCATGGCACCCCACATGTGGGGGGTGGTCCTGAGGAAGGAGGTGACCAGACGGACCCCAATGGTTCACGGCTGGCCAGAAGGATCGCGGTGGTTGGACTCGGCGGAGTGAGCAGCGAGTCCAGGAACGCGACCCGTACTGGTCAGGACCCCTCCTGGGACTCTTCAGAGATTAGAGATCGACGGCGAGGCCCCACTCCGCCTTTATCGAACGCTCTAACAGATACCCCGGCGCCACCGTCCTTGCTGTTGACGCCACCTTTCCTCCCGAAGGATCGCCGGAGTTCTCCTGGACTTCCAGTGTTGCCGGAGTCGCCGGCCTCGCCGCTTCTGACACCTCTTGGACCGCCGGGCAACAACCCTCTCTCTGTGAATCCTGACTCTTCGCTCCCCCTGCACTCAAACGCCTTCGAGATTGGCGCCGAACGTGGTGCAACCTTCATTGGAGGGGACGACCGACCTCTGCCCCTGGGGTTCCACCCCCCCCACCCTCTGCTGCAATTTTTCAAAAGACTTCCCCTCTCGGCTTGGTTGGTGTTCCCAAGCCCCTGTCAGGAAGGACGAGCTCAGCGTCAACGAAGATCTTCTCTCCGCCCTCGAGGTGGCTCCCAACCCGAGGGTCACCACCCGCTGCTCCTGCCTGAAGATCGCGCCTTCTTGGGCGCCCCCTTTCATACTGCTTCAGCGCTCAGCCTCTTCGGGCTGCGGGCCGACTTCACTTTCCGTGGGCCCACCCCCACGGGCCCTTTCATTTTCTTTTGGGACACTGTCCTCGGTCCCTCTCTTTTCTCTGGTCTTCGATCGGCCCAGTCGGACCTTCTTTGCACCCGGACCCGTTAGACCCCTTGGATCTGCTCTCTTCGGGCCCACTTCTTCGGCTTCTGGGGCCATCCTCACCTTGCCTCTGCTACACGTCGGTAACGTGGACCCCCTCATCGAGCCGTTCTGGAGGTGGCCAGCCTCTCCGGCCCAGCTATTCCTGGGCTGCCACCGTGGGCCGATGAGCTAAACAGCACCCGAACAACTGTCTGCAACATTCGGGTGGGCCAATTGTTTTTGTCATCACCATTCCTGTCTGCATCCAACCCCAACCAGCCAGCGACGGAGGCGGACATCATCTCTGAACCAGCTACCCCGCCTCTCTTGAGCTTTCCTCTTGTCGAGGAACCCGATGACGCCCCGCCCTGCATGCATTCGATGACTGCTTTCAGCAACTTTTCCGTGGGCCTCCCCCCTGCTGCCACCTCCAACGAGCCAGCACGGGAGATGACAAACGCCACCGTTCCTGACACACCACCTATCGAGACAACAGAACAATTTGTCGTGGAGCTCGCCGCCACCCTGCCCGGCACGGGATTCCCCGCATCCGCCAACCATCGCAACAGGAGAAGCGCGAGGCTCGCGAGCAAAACCGGAACGCCGATGTTGGATCTCGCCGTCGCGCGCAAGGCCGCCCGCATGATTGATCCTCCGCAGCCCCCCCCACTCAATTTGAGTGCACTATCTACTGCAATCGACACTGCTCTGACCCTGAAGCAGATCAAGATCAGGGCTAAGTGTGCCAAACTCGGTGTGGTGCTGCGGGAGGAAGATGCTACAGCAATCCTGGAGCAGCTGAGTCCGGTGAACTGATGGACTTGCCCAGAGTGTTTGCGAGTGTTTGCTGTCTGTTTGGGTGTTGTCGATCTATTATCTATGTTGCACTTATGTTCGTGGAATATTAGGGGCTTAAACGATTTAACTAAGCGACGGCTTGTTAAATCGGTTATAGGTAGCGCTTTGTTATCCATCCTTTGTCTTCAAGAAACTAAAGCGACCACGTTAACTCGCTCTTTTATCCGATCTTTTGCGGGTCCCAGGCTTGATAAATGCCTTTACATCCCCTCCCTCGGTGCTTCCGGAGGTATCGCTACTTGTTGGAACTCTAAACTCTTTAGCTGCGACGAAGTTCTGATGCGTGATCGCTCTCTCACCTTACGTTTGCGGTGCAAGTCCAGCGGAGTATCCTTCTACCTCACAAATGTTTACGGCCCGTCGTCCTGAGAAGGAAAACAGGATTTTTGTCGGGAGCTGATCCAACTAAAAGGTTTTTGTGGTGGACCCTGGGTTATGTGCGGGGACTTCAACATGACGAGAGGGGAGACCGAGAGAAGTGGACGCATTTGGAGTAACCGCCTCACGAACCTTTTCAACAACATGATTAATGAACTCGAGATGATTGATACTCCTATAAACAATCAAAGCTTCACGTGGTCTAATTTGCAGAGTTCGCCCACTCTTGCGAAACTTGATCGCTTCCTCATCTCGACTGACTGGGACCATGCCTTCCCCCTCACAACGGTCTCTGCGCTGCCTAGAATCACGTCTGACCACTCTCCATTACTGCTTAAAACGGAGGTTCGACTGGCGCCCCGCCCCTTCAGATTCGAAAAAGTTTGGCTCACCCGGGAAGATTTCATCTCGTTGATCCCCATCTGGTGGCGCGAAATCGAAGCGAAGCAGGGCCCACAGGGAAGCATCCTGACATTCAACGCCAAACTCAGGCATTGTCGCAAGAGAATAAAGGAATGGCGACAATCCAACTTTCACAGTATTCGCCTCTCTAAACAACAATTGGCAGCCGATATCCAAAACTTGGACTTGAAAGAAGAAATGCGCTGCCTGACCAGTGGAGAACTCAACAACAGAACAAAACTCAAAGCCCAGCTTCGAGACATTATTGTAGAGGAAGAGATCCTTTGGAAAACCAGAGCTAAACAACACTGGCTTAGGGAAGGCGACGGCAACTCCAAATTCTTTCATGCCATGGCCAATGGAAGACAAAGGACCAACCGAATTGAGACCATCGAGGAAGGGGGTCTAAGACTGAGTAAGGAAACTGACATAGGAGAGTATTTCCTTCACAAATTCAAGGAAAGATTTGCACCTTCCAACCCCCCACCCTCCTCTGTTGGAGACTGGAGCGACCTCTTCCCCGATAATGATGTGCTAAACTCACCTGATCTTACCTCTCAATTCTCGGTAGAGGAAATCAAGAAGGCTACTTTCCAAATGAGTGGAGACAAGGCCCCTGGACCTGACGGCTTCAATATGGTATTCTACCAAAGATTTTGGGACGTTATCAAAGGGGACCTACTAAAAATCTTTGATGATCTCTTTACCGGCTCCATGAACACGGGACCGATTGATTACACCCACATCTGTCTGATCCCCAAATCGGAATCCGGAAAAACTGCAAATGATTTTCGACCAATTTGCCTCATCAACTGCATTCAGAAAATCATCTCAAAAGTGCTGGCAAATAGGTTAGCAAGGGTCATGCCTTCCATCATTTCGTCCTCACAGTCCGCCTTCCTGAAGGGGCGCCTCATTCTTGATTCATTCGTCACCGCTTCTGAACTTATTAGCTGGGGGGTCACCAACCGCATCAACGGAGTCGGTATCAAGGTAGACTTTGAAAAAGCATTCGATAATGTAAATTGGTCTTACCTTCGACACATCCTACAATGCCTCGGAGCAAGCCAGAGATGGTGCAGTTGGATTGACCAATGCACCACCAACAGCAAAGCTGCCATTCTGGTCAATGGAGTACCGACCAAATGGTTCAAACTTAAGAGAGGTCTGCGCCAAGGGGACCCGTTATCACCCTTTCTCTACCTGCTGGTGGCCGAAGGGCTGACAAGAATGACTAACAGAGCTGTTTACAATAACCTCATCCGCGGCATTGGACCGACCAATGTAACCAAAACTACGCTTATCCAGTATGCAGACGACACCCTATTCTTCTGTGAGGCGAAAACGCGGCAGATCAGAAACCTACGCTTCATGTGGCAAATCTTCGAATGGGCTTCCGGCCTCAAGGTCAATCGGAGCAAATCCGAACTTTTCGAGTTGAGTGGCCAAAGCAACAGAGGGGACAGACTAGCCGGCATTTTGGAGTGCAAACGTGGCCACCTACCAATCAAATACCTCGGACTCCCACTAAAGAAAGGTAACGTTCCGAAAGAAGCCTGGTCTAAACTCATCAACAGAATCGAGCTTAGAATTGAAGGCTGGCAGGCTAAACTCCTCTCCCAGGGAGGTAGACTCACCCTCGTCAACGCGGTTCTCTCTAACCTACCCATCTACTTCTTCTCCGTCTTCAAAGTCCCTGCCTGGGTTCTTCGCAGAATTGACTCTTTGAGAAGAGCCTTCTTTTGGAAAGGTCAATCGGAAGTCCGCGGGGGCAGCTGTCTTGTCAATTGGAAAACTACTTGCAGGGAGAAACGGGACGGGGGACTCGGGATCCGAAATCTGGATAACTTGAACTTAGCACTGCTAGCAAAATGGTGGTGGCGGTACCTTACAGCGGATGAAACCCCGTGGGGCAACCTCATTACAGCTCTATACTACAGAAGAAGAAGAGCTCTCGAGGAAGGACCCTCCTTCAAACCTCACTCACACTGGTGGAAGAGCGTTGTGCGGACGAAAGACATTTTCAGATACTGTATCTCCCTCTCAGTCGAAGACGGGGAGAGGACGGACTTCTGGTCGAATATTTGGATAGGAGAAGCACCACTCTCGGCCCACTTCCCGAATATCTTTGATAGGATCCGCAACAAGAACATACGCATTAAGGACTGCCGGAGCCATGCTGACTGGGACTGGGATCGTATCCTGGATGGATTACCGACCAACTCCACCGGATTTGAAAGCTCCATTTCAAACTTGAAGGTCTTTCTCCCGACATTACAGCTTTCATCAAATAGAGATATCTACCTATGGCGTTGGACGGAATCGAGACAATTCACAGTTAAGTCTCTGTATAACTTCCTACAAGATAGTGGGGTAGTGGAGAACCGATTTGAGACGCTTTGGAAAACGAGGGCGCCCACCAAAGTCAAGGTCTTCATTTGGCTATCCCTGAGACGACGTATCTTAACCAGGGACGTCCTTCTGAAAAGGAACTGGACCGGACCTGTCTGCTGCGCTTTCTGCCTAGACGAGGCGGAAACTGCAGACCATCTACTCGTCGCCTGCCCTTTCTCGAAATCTATTCTGTCGGCACTGATCCCAAACAAACTTGAGATCCATCGCGCCTCATCAATAGACCTACTTTGGGAAAGACTGGGGCATCATAAAGGGGCCCTGGGGAAACGGTTGCTAACTACAATCGCTGCAGCATGGTGGAACATCTGGCTCGAACGAAACAGGAGGTGCTTCAACAACCAGAAACAATCCCCCGGAGCTATTCTTACGCTTGCTCGTTCTTGTCGTTCCAACTGGCTCAAGTTCTGTACCTAATGTACTTTTTTTTTTTTTTTTTTTTTTTTTTTTTTTTTTTTTTTTTCCGGGGTCCGCTTGCTCTTCGCAAGCCTTGCCCATTTGCTAAATTCACTTCGATATGAATGAAGCGGCAGCATGCTGCCTTTTCCTCAAAAAAATGTGAAAAGTAGAATACAATATTTATCACAGAAATTAGATCTATGATAAGTTGTGTGAGATCGATATGATGGAGATAGCGGTGACAAATGAGAACTAGCACAATTTTTGGCATCCCTCCAGCTTGGTCCTATATATGCAAACAAGCATTTACTTTGATTGGCAAATGTTGGATTAATTGTATTAGATGGAATATAATGCTTTTCTGTTTGCATATTCTTTGAGAGATAGTCGATTTATTTAGCAGTAAAGTGACCACACTTCACATGGATTCAGCATAAAGTTTACCTAATACATTAATTACTCTTTTCAATATAACTTAGTCTTATAAGAAAAGCAGTAGCAAGTTGCAGCCGAAATTTCGAAGTTATTAGCCCTGCATGTGAGATCATATTAGAAGATCATTAGCATCTAACACTCTTAATTAGCTCATCCTTAACACCATCCAATTGTGGTCCTCGATCCCTTTAATTTGTTTCTCTCCTTTTTCAAATCTTTTTGAAATCACTTCTTCACTTTTATCATCCTGCGGATCGAATAAGGACATAAAAAGAATCCACTAAGCATGCATTAATACAGCATTCCGCCAAAAAAATACTTAAAAATGCGCAGGGAACCATGCCTATACAATAATACAACCGTCGTTCTATGAAAAGTAGGGGACCGCCCTACATAATTGGTGATTAAAAGATGCTTAGCATAAACTAATCACTTATACTCCATAGGGTTAGAAGCTTCAATTAAGTTCCAAGTTTTCATTACATAGCATTCAAAGAATAAAAAAAGGTTTTCACTACTTTAAGATGCACCACCTATATATATATATAGAGAGAGAGAGAGAGAGAGACCGGCTACTGTGCTCTACTGTGCTTATACAAGTACCAAGTAATTGGTGCTTGTAAGTTTTCTACCGTTAGATCTAACTCTTTGATTAATTCTATTCCTTAGATTATACTATTCTACCAGCCACACTAAACCCAAGGGTGCCACTATCATCCTAACCGCACATTCCTACATCTAAGGATAAAAAACTCACAAGCACAAATAACTTGATCTTTTACAAGCATAGGAGCTCAGTTATATATATATATATATATATATATATATATATATATATATATATATATATATATATATATAGTTCAAGTACTATACTTGTACAAATACAAAGCAATTGATGCTTGTAAGTTTTCTACCGTTAGATCTACCCCTTTGACTAATTAATTTTATCTCTTAGATCATTTTATTCCACCAACCACTCACTTAATCCAAGAAGCCCACTATCATTCTAACCACACATTTTTTTATCCAAGAGTTAAAAATTTATAAGCACTAATGACTTGGTACTTTTACAAGTATAGAAGCTCAATTATATATATATATATATATATATATATATATATATATATATATATATATATATAGATAGATGTAGCATACTATACTATCAATAGCATCAAGTCATTGGTGCTATTAGGTTTTGATCTTTGGATGAAGGATATATATGTAGTTAGAATAATAGTGGTCCCTAGCTAGGGTTTACATTACAACAAAATTAGGTTATAAGGACATATGTTTGTGACACTTTTTACAAATGTCCCATTTATAGTTCATCTATATCTAAAATTAGATTATAGAGACACATTTTTAGGACACATTATAATAATGTGTCGCTATACACCCTAGCGACGGCACATATAGCGACACTAATAACAAGTGTCGGTATTTTTTTCAGCAACTTTTTTTTAGTTTTTAGAAACACTTAAAAGTGTCGCTATAGCATAATTTTGTTGTAGTGTTAGTGGGTGGTTGGAAAAATGATATGATCTAAGAGATGAAAATGATCAAAGGAATAGATCTAACGGCGAAAAATTTGATATATAGCACCAATTATACACTACAACAAAATTAGGTTATAGAGACACATGTTTGGGACACATTATAATAATGTGTCGCTATACACCCTAGCGACAGCACATATATCGACACTAATGACAAGTGTCGATATTTTTTCTAGCAGTAATTTTTTTTGTATTTAGCAACACATAAAAATGTCGCTATAGTATAATTTTGCTGTAGTGCAAATACTTGGTGTTATCAATAGCATAGCAACCGAACTCTCTCTCTCTCTCTCTCTCTCTCTCTCTCTCTCTCTCTCTCTCTCTCTCTCTCTCTCTCTATATATATATATATATATATATATATATCCTTTATTCTTGCAGTGCATTTCACTCTTCAAAAATTAATGCTTTGCCTATTTTCTTACTTGTATTGCTGTCACATTGTTAATTTAGTTATCTAATATTTACATAGCTATTATATAATATAGTTAACCATTCATTTTGTACATGAATTGCACCATATTAAATCTTTCATATTAGCATGTTAATCGGTTAGTAAAAAAGATTGCAAAATATTTAAGTGGCACTATCAATCTATCATGTATTACACTTCATACGTACTTGCACTCTAGTGAAATTAAGTGGGCACTCCTTGGGAAACTTAAAGATGCGTGCGATACGTGTGGCAAGTCCATTTTCACAATTACACCATATATGATCAGCTAATATTTAATTGTTCCTAATTTAACGGATAAATTCGCACGTAGTTCGCTATTTTGACCATAAGGGGTGCATAAATCTTGTCTTGGAATTTAACTTCAAAGGTTCTACCATGCGTTCTTTGGATCGATTGTTTGAGAATTCAAATTCAACAAAAGAAAAAAGAAAAGAGAGAGAGAGAGAAGAAACCTCAAAGTCAAATCCTAATCTCCTTTAAGAGCACCCTCTTCCTTCACCAATGCCTTTTGCTTTAAATTTCCTTACTTTTTTGACAGGATGTTAGACACCTCATAGAACTAAAGGAGAGGAGCTCTACTTTTCTTTTTTTTTCGACTCTATGTTGTGGGAGATCACTTTTCAAAGTATATAATATTTATTTCTCATCTCATTGCCTTAGCTACTACCAGCCTCCTAGGTTAAAGTATATTTGCCAACAAAAATAGTTTTTTATGTTGGGAATTCAATATAGTTGGATACCGACGGCTGTTAATTCGGTATTCGTTTTGATATCGATTATTAAAATTCTACAATAAAAACGTCAAATCAAATTTTAACTATAAACCTATTTTCTTAACAAAAGCTAGTACAACTATAAAAGAGAAAAAAATCAAATTGAAAATGCAAGCGAAATAAGATTTATTAAACAAGAAAAAAAATTACGCATGACTCCTTTTCTATATAGAATAATTTCAATCCGAACTCTTTTAATGAATCTCTTTCACCTCTCTCCCGTCTTTTATAATCCTAGAAGACAACTCTCTTTGTCACCCGTGCACTAGGTGCACCAAAATTATAGACATCTTAATCATATTATATGAGTATGGCTAAGTCGTACTGTCACTACCACAAAAAAGTAATAGCACTTATACTATATTTATAGCTTATATTAAAAGCTACCCGAATTATAATCTAAATAGATTTCTACTCTAATTAATATTCAAATCTTAATTAATTTATCTCCAATAGATTTAAATATTAATGCTAATCTACAAATCTAACCTAACACTTTATTCATTACATATTAGGAGAGTTAGTTTACAAGGAAAATTAAATGAATGCTAGATAATAATTATTAGCTTGTAATATCAGATATATATGCAGCTCATTATTTCCTATTGGAAAATTTTATTCTTACAAATAATTTATAAATTTGAAACTTTAGTGTTAGATTTTATTCTTACAAACAACTCCTGAAGTGTTACTCTAGTGTTAAATGTGGAATGAAAAGGAGAATATATATATATATATATATATATATATATATATATATATATACTCCACACATAAAAATAAAGAGCTTAAGTCATTCATTTCCCATAATTTCTTTGTGATTTCATTACATAATTTTGTTAAGATCTGGTAGGATCCTCCAAACCCTCAATTCCCTCTAAGAGGGTTTTTCAAAAGGAGGGAAAAAAAAGAGAGTATAAAGTGTCACAATATAGTACCTGTAAAAATATTAATGCCCATTGTAAAAGAGGCTTGTCTCAGAAGTAATACTATATATACATGTTCCATTTATTTTTAATTTATTTGTAAGGTCTTAAGAATCATTTCAAAGCAGATTGAGTAGCAACTCTTCTAAAGTAAGAGCCAATAGAAAATTCATATTCTTAATTATTGATGAAATTAAAAAAATTATTTGTCACATCAAAAAAAATGCAAATCCTAAAGTCAACAATAAAACTAATTGACTTTATCTTGTACTGTCTTTTTCTTAATTTCCAATAAAGGAGGAGAGGAGAAACATCAATCGAGAGTACAAGAACAAGTACAATAGATATAGTACATTATTTATAATTAATTTTAAGAAAAACTGATCATCAATTTTATCTAAGTTAATTTAATTCATTGGCATAGGAATATTATGATCTAATATACTTTTTCTGGAGATGTATAAATTGCTATACATAAAAAGATTATGGTCCAACATGTATAATTTTATTCTCCCTTTTTGGCATTAGATTAGAAAGAAAATACTAGCTAGGGTGGACCAGACTCTATGGCGTGGGCTGGGCCCTGGCCCACTTCTTAATTGGATGAAATTTTATTTCATTTTTTTTAAAAAAAAATATAATTCATTTTATTTTTTTAAAAAAAAAATAAATAAATTTAACAAAAAGTATAAAATAACTAGACTTACAACTAAAAATTTTTTGCCACTTACGCTAAAAACGGACAGTAATATCATTATCAACCTGATGCGTTCACATGATGGGCAATAACACTTAAATGTATATATATATACATATTCATGTTCATTAGCCATGATTGTAGAGAAGTTGATATAAATTATATATAAATAGGAAATACTGTAGGTATTCCTTGCGTTTCCTCAAAACATGCTTGTACATTGGCAGCATCTGCTAATCTTTTTTTTGGCAGCATCTGCTAATCTCATATATACAAAAGAGCAACAAACCAAATATTGGGGAGAACTCCAATAAATATAAAAAGTAAAGGACTCTTAAGCAGATCAGCACGAATAGCATAGACTTGGCTATTGATTTGTTAATTAAATCTTCTCCAGGGTACTCGAAGACTTCCTGTGATGATGAGAGGATTTGGAGATGGGATCTGAGGACAATAGCTCCCAGTAATCCTTCCTTATATTCCATAGAATTTCTGCGCACCTTCTCATGCTCGGCCGGTGTTGTCTTGTTGGAGCTAGGCATTTTAGAGAGAGTTCGAGTATCATTTCCAAAGCCAGATTGGTTGCAGGAGTCATTGAGAGGTTTGGATCCAACGTTTCGATAGCGTCCCCTTCCGTGAACTTCTTCATTGCCTATGAATGTAGGACAAATAAATGATGGTTATATTAACAATACCAGTTGAGACTAATATCAGTGTCAAGCAATATAGATTCTTTGCTTTCGCAAGGGGCACTAGGTAGTCGGTATCTGAGAGGTGCGAGGAGCCATCACAGCTCACACAGTTAGTAAAAAGAGTTTTAAGTAGTTACCGAATTTTTAGGATGAGATAAATAACCTTCTTTTATGAAATTTGAAATAAGAATGTACAAAGAGCACCTAACATGCAAACCCCTTAAACTGCAACTAGTCTTGCTATTATTAAAGCCCTGATTTAGATCTCTTTGAATATCTTGGAGGAAAAGTTACTCACACTTATTAACCTAAAATACCTTATAAGTCACTCTTAAAATGATGTAGCTTCCATGAAAAACAGTGGAGAACAAGACATACCCACTTCGCTGTTATACGTTCTTTGGGCTCCCGCTTAGTCTCTATCGGACGCCTCCCTGAAACCAACTCCACTAGTAATACACCAAAGGAATATACATCACTTTTTTCTGTGAGCTGGTAAGTCTTAAGATACTCCGGATCCAAGTAACCGGCAGTCCCCTTAACTTGGGTCGAAATATGTGTTACTCCGGTATCGGCAACACCAAATCGAGCAAATCCAAAATCAGCAACTTTCGCGCGGAGAGTTTCGGTAAGAAGGATGTTAGAGGATTTGATATCTCTGTGAATTATAGGATGGTCTGCACAGAAACAATTCTCATGAATTACTTAACTATGACTGATGAGCACGAGAATGTACATTAGGATTCAACTACAATAAATATGGTAAAGGCATTATAGGTTTCATAAATGAACAATCTATATGAACACTGTCATTTTATCTACTTCATTTACCGGAAGAAAATGGCACGGAGACTACAAAAACAATGAAACTCCTATAAAATAACTTTTACAATAGCCTAACTAATCATCACAAATATAATACGGGGCACGTATTAAGTTACACAAGTAATTAACTATGCTGCTCAAAGTTACCTGTATAGGTATGAAGATATGTGATAGCATGAGCCACATCAATTGCAATATCTAGCCGCGCAGTAAGGTCAAGATGGCTTCCGTAGAAACCTGCATTCAACTAAGTGCTAGTTAGCCGACATGCGCCAGACGCAACACTAATACTCAAACTAGATAGCGTTCCCACTAATCTTTAAAAGCGAAGCAGAATTATAGTACAATTATGAGGAGATTGGAAGAAAAGAATATAAGAAGGGGGCTAATGGAACATACCTTCTAAATGTTCTCTTAGAGTTCCATTAGGTACATATTCGACGACAACAATCCTTTCACCATCAGACTCCAAATACCCATAAAATTTAACCAAATTGAAGTGCTCTACTCGCCCCAAAGTCTTGATCTCGCTTTGGAACTCGACACCCAGCTGAGTATCATTCGGTTTCTGAAAAAAACAAAAGAAAAGCCCAATTGAATTGCTGTCTCTTTGATCAATACTTGGATCAATCTGCAAGACTCCAAATTGATCAGAACAGAACCTAACCTTTTTGGCTCGTTTAACTGCAACAAGCGTGCCGTCGTCAAGTGTCCCTCTATAAACAGTACCGAACCCACCTTGCCCTAGCTTCAAGGCCGAAGAGAAGTTCTTAGTCGCCCTTTGGATCTCCGCCATGGCGAATTTGTTAGTTGACGAGCGCTGCTTCGGCGAACCACGATAGCTGCCGCTGCCATATATCCCTTTACCCGAACTCCTCCCCATGCTGCTACCGCCACGGGAACTTCCGTTCTTATCCCTCAATGATGTTGCTACAAAATTATCGAATCATACAATATTTGCTCAATATCTTGATAATCTGTGTTCTTCCTCGCCCAAATTTCAACAAAAATTCCAATTTTTATAATCCAACAGTTCTCCATTCGTGAAAGGTTGTAATATTAAGGGAAAAACAGCACAAAACAGAGTTGGATCAATTTCACACTTGTTTAAGCGCTTCTTACATAAATTTGCCTAAACTTTCTCATCTTTTTTAGGAAACTGTTCATCATGAATAACCCAATTAAGGAAAATCTTAACTCATTTAGCTTCAAAGTCGAAATGAAATTTCCTAAGAACAACAAAGTTGTCATCTTTCACAAATTTTAACCATCACAGCACTTAATCTCATCATCTAACCGAAAGAAGCAGGTCAATTCCAATCGAGGGCGGTATCGAGAGCTTACACGACGGAGACGGTGACACCCTTTCCGAGGGAGAGGGTTTCGTCGTCCGGGAGGCGCCGTTCTCGGGCTTGCCGGAGCGAAATCCGATGGCTCGGAGGAAGGACTTGATCCAGCTCCTCCCGGAGCTCGGCGTCGGCGGCGTCCTCGTCCCACGCGCGGCGACAGGGCTCGGCAAGGCGGCGCCGCGCCGATCCGGGATCTTCGGTGGCGCCGCCGCGGAGACGGTAGGTTTCCGGTGGCCGGATCGCGAACTCCGGTCGTCGGAGAGCCGCGGCGGGTTGTGAACCTTCATCGTCCACGTTGGTACGAAGAGGCGACACCAGACCCCGACCCCGACCCCGACCTCGACGTTGGAGAGTGGAGCAAGGAATATATTTCCTCACACGGCTCTCCAGCTGTTATACTCGAACACTTGGACTGCCATTTTCTAAACCTTTTCTTCTTTTTTTTTCTTTACATTTTTAATTTGGTTCTCAAATGTCAAAATTTACCTTTTTGAAACTGAATGATTTTATCATAAATTTTAACAAATTTAACTTTAAAAACATTACAAGTTAAACCTTTGGTTAAAATTTGCAAATAAATAAATGTTAAATTATGAGAGACAAGAAGGTTCATATTGGACAACTTGAATGACTCCGACCAAGTAAACCTTCCCCAGACCAAATTCGATGTCCCTTTCCAAAACGATTTTGAAAATTCTTCGAAGGCGATTTGCCCCGCGTCGACTTGCTTGGATGAACTGAAGGACTTCAGAGGAACAGTCCTACTTTTGAGGACTTTCAAACAGCTGCTGCGTCAATTGCAATCTGTAATGCTGATCACGCGTAGTGAGTGGCTGAGAAGTTTGAATTTGGCCCCAGACTCAACACTGTTCACTAACTGGCAGGTCAGTGATTCGGATAATTACAGGACATTGTTGCTGCCACTGCCAGTCTGCCACCAGTACTAAGTGATACGCGCCTTGCTGAACCACGTGTTTCAGGTTTGAGTAAGTTGTAAGTCAGTCAATTTTGTTGCTCTAGTTTAGCAATAGCGACAAATATAAATATAAATATAAATTTTTTTTAATAAAAATTTACAGATTAAATAAATAAATATAAATATAAAAAAAAATATAAATAAAAATATATAACTGTATTTGATTAGATTTAATAATATAAATAATATATTAAAGTCTAAATAGAATTACAACTCAACTAAAATTAATGAAAAAAATCGAAAAAAATTATTATAAATATTATTCTATGGAAATATTTGAAATATTACGATAAAAAAATAACAAATAATAAAATGCATATTAAAGAGGTTCAAATTTATATACCATAAATTGAAGTGAAACTAAATTATGAGTATCATAGGGGAATGTATTGAATTGAAATAAAATATAAGATTGATATTTTGATAGATTGATTTAGTTTTCTTCAATTTTTTTAATTCGCGAAGTTGAAAAGTGTTTAAAATATGAAGTGTTCGATTTGTGTAATTTTCTTTTTTTAGTTTTTAGGCCAGTTATTGAAAAAAAATTATTACATACATAATATTTGGAATGTCTTTTACAAAAAAAAAAAAAAAAAAAAAAAAAAAAAAAAAAAAAAAAAACTCAAGAAAGAGGAAGAGCCACAAAAATATAACAACCCAAATAAGAAAAAGAGACGGTAATTTAACAAATATATATATATATATATATATATATATATATATATATATATATATATATGAAATAGTTTGATCGGTTTGGTCCAATGCAGTATATGTAATTTGATTTGATTCAAGCATAGAAAAGTAAAAATATATGGATGATTTGAGCTCGTTCAACAACAAAGAGGTAAACATATGAAAATTTTAAATCGAAAAATAAGAAAAATCATATATATATATATATATATATATATATATATATATATATATATATATATATATATATATATATATAGGATACTAAAACTTTTATAAATGGTGGAAAGTCTATGTAACTCATATATAGAAATGTAAAACGGACCAGATGGACCGTGCACGAGCTTGGGCCGGGCTGCTACTAGGCCCAATACAATTGATCATGCTGGGCCTAGTCTTTATAGCCCATCACGATCGGGCACACACTACACCGCTACTCAGATAAGCGGGACTGTACCCACAACCCGCTAGCAAATTGTTTAGGTTGCTTTGTTCGGGATAAGCAAGAACTATTTACTTCAGTAATAGGAATTAGTTCAAAAATAAGCATGAAATAATATGATTTTATATTTGGATGAGTAATAGAATTGTCCGAGATATAAGAAAAATTGTGTTTGGTTTGATAGAATAGAATAAGAAGAATAAAGAGAAGAAAAAAATTTTAATTGAAAAAATTACTATTTAACAAAACTATTTAAAAGAAATTGAATAATAATTTATATTATTTAGATTTATCTTTTGTTTATTAAAAAAACAATTGATTAAAAAAAATTTTAAAAAATTGAACATTTATAAATTTTAAAATATATATATATAAATTTGTATAACTTTTAAAATTTTATAAATTTATTAAAAATTAAAGTTAAAATTTCAAAATGTTATACAATTTAAAAACTCTATAAATTAGAAATTTAATAATTTATAAATTTTAAAAATTTAAATTTTAATTATATCAAAAAATATGCAAAAGAGGATATAAAAATTTTAATTTTTAAATTTGTATAAATTTAAAAAATTTTATAAAAAAAATTAAAAAATTAAAAATTTATATATAAAAAATTTGTATAATTTTTTAAAATTTAAAATTGATAAATTTTTTAAAAAATTAATTTTTGAAATTTATTACAAATTAAAGTTAACTTTTTAAAAATTTATAAAATTCAACCAATTTTATAAATTTTAAAATTTTTAATTTTAATTAAAAAAAAGATGAAAATAATGTTGTTTCCGAGCTATTGTTCCCTTTTTATTTTTTGTGCTTGGGGATCAAGATGGGATTATCCCCCTTATCCCCCCATCCCTCGCCTAGGGGTGTAATGTGGGTCGTACCGGGCCAGTCCGGCCCTGGCCCGGTCGGTATTTGAATCCGAGCCGGGGTCGAAGATACTAAGTATCCGACCCAGCACGACCCTCTGCCCCAGAAGGCACGGGCCGGAGCTACTAAGCATCCAGCCCAACACGCCCCTCCGACCCGGAAGGCTCGGGCTGTGTCGATCTCTTAACATTTTTATTTTTTTTTTGTTTAAAAAATATATATATAATTTAAAAATATAAATAATAAATTGTTTTTATTTAATTTTATATTTTGATAAAAAATTAAAAATTTATAAAATAACAAAGTTTTAAAATTTTTAAATATTATTTATAACTTTTTATTTAAAAAAAAATAAAAAATAGTTTTAGTTCAATAAATTATAAATTTTTGATCTATTGGATCAAAACCACATCCCTTAAGGGTCATGGAGGAGGGCTTACGGGGAAAAGGGCCGAGAGCTCTTGTTCCATGAGTTAATCCCAAGGCCCATTGCCTTGGGCCTTAAGATTCGGGCAGTGCTGGCTCAGCTAACGCGGGCCATACAGGTCGGGCCGTGCAGGGTCGCGGACCTGCACCTCGGTCCGGCACGGCTCCGGCCCGACACGGGTCGAGTCAGGCTATAACGTGCCTTGGAAAGATGGCCCAGCATGGCCTGAATAAATTGAACGGACCGGCCAGGTACGATACTACAACAACCGTGCAGGATTACGGCCCAACCCAAAGCCGTGCCGTGCCTGGTCGGGCCGGGCGGGCCACAGGCTGCCCGGCCTGTTTACACCCCTCCCCCTCTTTTATTCTTCAACCAAATACCCCATTGAGAACATTTCAGTACGTTTTAGTACTGTTAAAATAATTTATAGAACATTTCAGTACGTTTTAGTACTGTTAAAATAATTTATATTTTTCAGTAAAAGTTGCATAATAATTCTCATGTGCTACAATTAACACCCCTCTTCCCCAGCCCACCCAGCTACCTAATAATATGATGGTAAGGTGTTTGATTGAATGTAAAATCATAAAATATAATTATATATATATATATTTAGTGATTTTTTTTTTTTATGTTTTGTAGTATTTGATTTGTAGGGAAAAAAAAATCTATTAATATTTGTTTGGTTAAAAAAAAAAGTTAACATTTATTTGATTTGGTGAAAAAAAAAGGATGAAAATAAATTTATACAATTTAAAACTTTGTCCTCCGTCGAAAATTGGCAGAAAACAAAAATACTATCGACAAAAAACAAAATTATTATATTATTCTTAAATTTATAAAAAAAATATTTACTGCTAAACAAACATATGAAAAATAATTTTTAAAATCAAAAAATAATTTGCCATACATTTTGTAAGCGAAAAATATAAATCTTAGAATAAGACCCGACATCAACTTCAGTACAAAAGCACCATGTTGATGTATCTGGAACGGCTGTGATATGTATATGGTAACGTGGTTCCTTTAGCTTTTTCGAAACGCAGTAGGAGAAAGAAAGAATAAGTTAAAATATTATCCTCAAATGGAATTTACTTAGAACCGCAAAATATATATATATATATATATATATATATATATATATATATATATATATATATCAATAATTTATCTCTGTTATTATATAATATTTTCACTTTCATTAAGATTGGATTGAACGTTTTGCTCAAAATAGAACTGTAAGATAAACGGCTAACTAATTTGAAGTGTTTGTTACACTTTTGGGTCGTTGTTGACTCTAAAGTAAGCAGAGATGCACCGATTTAGCCGTGGATTTTCCAATTTTGGAGTCCCAGCAATTATCGTACGACTCTTCCGAGTTCCGAATGTTTTGGCTAGATTTGGTGCACCACTTCAGCTTTAGATAATTTTCCCCTGGTTCATAATGTCTAGGTGGTGTGACCACATCTATATAATTATGTGGAAGAGTTCAGATATTTTGGCAGTTGGACTTCAAAATAAACTCCTGATAAGAATTTTTTTGCCCTTTCTAAAAATATATAAGTATTTTTTTTATAATTTTGTTTTAATTTAATTTTATTTATTAGTGTTAGATGTATTTTGATATAAAATAGAGATTTAGCAAAATAAAATTAGAATAAAAAAATATATAAAACCTTATGGAGTCATTGATTTCAACAATATTAATAGGTTTGCGTGCATGCTGTACTGTATCACATGTCTCGTATACCACATTAAATATTTAATAATTCATATATTTAAATAAAAATTTATTTAATAAATACGAGCTATAATATTTAAAAGTTCTAGATGAATATAAAAAGATTTTAAAATATATTATTTAGGTATATAAAATTCTTTAATTTTAAAACTTTTAATGTTACTGTTATGATCTGTTGTTCCTGTGGCCATTAGCCACACACGTAGGTCGGTGGGTGCCACGTTATTTTAAATTATAAACACCACAAAAAAGAATAAAAGGACAGAGAACAAAAGTTTAAGCTCTTTTATATATATATATATATATATATATATATATATATATATATATATATATAGATATATAGATATATAGAGAGTCCGACTAGAATACTATCGATAGTATCAAACAATTGGTACTATCAAATTTTCAACCGTTGGATGAAAATATATGCGGTTGGAATTATAGTGCGTGGTCCCCTAAGATTTTTACTATTCAATCAACCATCTAGTAAACTCTAGGGGACCACTATAATCTCAACCGCATATTTTTTCATCCAACGGTTAAAAACTTAATAGCACCAATGACTTTGGTGCTATCGATAGTATTTTAGCCTAATTATATATATATATATATATATATATATATATATATATATATATATATATATATATATATATATATATATATATATATATATATATATATATATATATGGTTAGGTTGAAATATTATTAATAAAATTAAATTATTAGTGTTATTAAATTTTTAATTTTTAAATTAAAAGATGTGTGGTTGAGATGATAGTGGATACTTTGGGTTTAATAGATGATTGGAAAAATGGTAAAATTTAACAGATAAAAATGATCAAAGGGGTTGATCTAAGGGTAGAAAACTTGATAGCACTAATAACTTGGTACTATTAATATAGTAGCCGGATAGAGAGAGAGAAAGAGAGTAGAGTTTATATATTTTTAAAAATATAAGTCTATTTATATTTGTAAAAAATTTTATCATGAAATTTGTATTGAAATTTATATTTTTTATCTTTTCTTTCGCTCTTTTTAGTTGACTTTATAATAGTACAAATTCAATACAAATTTAATAATAAAAAAATCACAATGATAAATTGATTTATATTTTTAAAAGTATATATGTTCTAGAACTTACATATTTTTAAAAGCACAAGCCAAACTATGCTTGTAAATTTTTTATTATTGAATTTGTATTAAGATTTGTGCAATTATAAAGTCAACTAAAGAGAGATAAAAAAAAATATATAATTATACATATTTCAATACAAATTTAATAATAAAAATTTAAAAAAAATATAAAAAAGATTAGTAAAAAAAAATATTTGATTAATCCGCAAATAGAGCCAAATGAATCAATATCACAATCACTAACATCACATATCATATCATTGTAAGATACCGTAAAAATAATTGCGTGGAATAGTGGCTTAGTTAGCTACTGGTCCAAATTGTAATATACTCTTAATACCTAAAATAAAATGTAATATATGTAGTATAAACAACAGTGAATTTGCATTTTAAGATTTATTTATTTATTTTTATTTTCATTAGTACCAATAATATTATATTTTGCAGAGTTAGTGAGGATTAAATTACTCCAAAAATATATTTATTCTCGACAAAAATATGCAGGGTACTCTGCAATTTTGATTGACTTATTTTCACTTACTCCAATTAATCGAGTTAGAAATTAGAAAACTTTCAAATTTAAACAATCAAAAGTGGGTAAAAAATAAGCATTTTTTATTATTTTTTTTTAACTGTTTATTGTGTACTTAGATCCAATTCCATTATACTAGAATCCGCTCGTTGATAGATTGTTCCTAGTACAAGTATTAAAAAATTTGATGAAATTTAATTATTTCATATTTTCAACTAAATTTATTTTAAAAATAAATAAAATAAATATTATGTTAGTTTTTTTTTATAAAAAAGAAAAAAAAAAAAAACTCGAACTGGATACGGTCAGGTCACGTCACGCACCAGATACGGTGGTGGAGACCATGTTTCTCTAGCTACCACGTCACGTGTCCAAATTTATTATCATTAAAAGAGATCAAACCAAAAAATGCGTAAGCAGTAGATGGAATAGGAGCATTTTATATATATATATATATATAGATATCTCCACCTCCTCCTATTCGTCGTCGTCGTCCTCCTCCTCCTCGGTCTCTTACTTTGGGTCAATGGATTCTCCTCTCCTCCTCGACCGCGAAAAGGGCGCCGAAGAGAAGGAGAAAGAATCTCCGCGATTGGCGGCAGAGGACGCGCCCGTGGTCCGGACGGCGGGAGAGGCATGGCGGATGTTTGCTGAGGAGTCACGACGGCTGTGGGTAATCGCGGCGCCAATCGCCTTCAACATCATATGCCTCTACGGGACGAATTCCACGACCCAGATCTTCGTCGGCCACCTCGGCAACCTCGAGCTCTCCGCCGTCGCCATCGGCCTCTCCGTCGTCTCCACCTTCTCCTTCGGCTTCCTCGTAAGCCCGACTCATCATCATTCCTATATATCCTCCTCCTTCCGTCTCTTTTAATCTTTGGGCCTGTTTCATTAATCTGCTTTTCTGCTTTCGTAACTCTGCTAGCTCTATTAAAAGCGGATCACGTGTCGTGTCGTGATTAGTTATAGTTCGTGTGTGGTGGGTGTTAGACATGAGCAGGAATTACCCTGAGTAGTGATTGATAGTAGATGCATCGTCTACTCTACTGCAGCTACTTGCCAACCGAGCATTTATTTCATAGTGATACAAGTCCTCATCAAATAACTTTTCAAGAAAGTGAATGATAACTCATCAACCAACAACCAAAAATTATGTAGTCAAGTACACACAAATCGTTCTTAGAATGCACTTGTTAAGTTACTTGAATTTTCTTATGCTATATATGTTGTGAATTTAAAAGATTTAAATTTAATTTAAAAAATTTAATTTAAAATCTAATTTAATATATTTATTTAATATGAGAAATATATCTACGTATTTCCTCTTTCTCTCCTCTAT
Organism: Tillandsia fasciculata; assembly: GCA_029168755.2. NCBI lineage: Eukaryota > Viridiplantae > Streptophyta > Magnoliopsida > Poales > Bromeliaceae > Tillandsia > Tillandsia fasciculata. The sequence continues at coordinate 22,456,849 of CM054945.1, read as the reverse complement.
CAGGAAAAAGTCCTCTTTCTCTCCTCTAAAAGGGATAACGTATCCAGCTTTCTCACGAGACGTGAGATCGTGTATTCCGTCCGTTTTAGAGAAACGCATTTCAACAATCATTTTGGACCGTCTATTTATTATAAAAGAAAAATATAAAATATAAAATATGAGAAGAGATCTGAAAGATATGAAGAATCCTAACCAACATATCATTTTATTTTGTTTTATATTATCTTGAGTTGAGATTTTGAAAGTCAGATTGCGTTCAATCAAGCACTCCTTTGAACCGTACAATCAAGGAGATCGGAATAATCCGAGGTATTGTATCGCTAGAGAAACTACGTCAGAGACTCGCACGCGGAGGGGCTAAAGTTACTCTAGGACCGTGCATTGCACGCCTCACGAGACTATTTCTCGAAACCCTTTATCTTTTGATTTATATTTATTCATATTTTAATATTTATCTGTTAATAAATTTAATATTTATTTTTTAATAGATTTAATCAAATATTGAGAAATAAAATCAAATTCTAGAATTTATCCCAACAATCTAGAGTAACTTTATATAGAATTTGATAAAATTTTATTTAACTGTTTCTCTTAATATTTGATCTAAACATAATCAGGCAAAACATTTTATCTTCATTTCTAAATTTGTAGTTATCCAAAAGAAAAGAGAAAAAAGGAAAAAAAAAAAGAGAGAACTTCCTCTGTTAAATCTAATTAAAACAGAGTAATCAGATTTTTTGTTAATATTATAGATAATTTCATATTTGTTATTATCTATTGAGAACACAAAAAAAAAAAAAAAAAAAAAAAGAGAAAAAAAAAAATCCGATCAATATTCTTTTATTTTTGTTTATTGCTTGCTTTTATTATTAGTATCAATTTTTCAGTTTGACGTTTTATCATAATGAACTGCTTTAAATTTATAGTTTTATTTTTACAGTAGAGTATCAATATTTATTTGCTCTATTTATTTATTACAGTATATTTAAACCATGTTGAGAACTGTAATGGATGACGCCATATCGGCTAAACCAAAACCATTCGACGGAACAAATTTTCGTCGGTGGCGGAATCAAATGCAATTTTGGCTCACCACTTTAGGATTAATCTCAGCCATTTCTGATCCGACCGAGGTGACCTCAAATTCAGGCATTCTGAGGCACCTCCGGTAGTAAACCACTGTAGAGGTCAAAGAAGTGCACTTGTACTCTCTCCCACTGCGGAGCCACCCCCATCCTCACTCCTGACACAATTAATTACCATTGTTTGAATAGAATATTATGTGCTTTAAATGAAAAATTATATGACATATATTGTCATATTACTTCAGCTAAAGAGTTATGGAAGATCTTAGAAGCTAAATATGGTCAATCAGATCCTGGACAAAAAAGGTTTAAAACTTCTGATTTTATCAAATATAAAATGGTAGAAAATAAATCCATAATTGATCAATTAAGCGAATTTGAATTAATAGTGGAACAACTAAAGTTGAGTGGTGTGACCTTAGATGAAAATTATGTTGTAGCTAGTCTAATTGATAAATTACCACCTTCATGGTCAACTCATGTCCATAACCTAAATCATATTCAAGGTGAATTAACTTTAAATTATGTCCTAACTTCTATTAGAATTGAAGAGAAAAATCGAACAAAAGATAAGAAAGAAGAAAAACAAACTGTGATAAATAATTTGAAAGAAAATTTTAAATCAAGTAAAAGTCAAAATAGAAATAATTTCAATAAAAAGAAATTATTTAATAAAAGGTAATTTAATAACCATAATACTAATAATTTTAGGAATAATAAAAATTATAAGTATAATAATAATAATAATAAAAGAACACGAGCTGAGGGAAAAAGTGGGGGTCGGTGCTGCTACGTGTGTGGCAGGATGAACCACTTTGCCAAGGATTGTTTTTACAAGAAGACTTCTCCCATAGCATCGAAACAAAGAACATCTAATACTGGGCAGTCACAAGTCAACATGCTGACGGCTCGACCTAGTACCACTAAGATGGCATCCAGGCCAGTTTCTTAGTTTTCAGAAATAAATATGACTTTAGATGCTAATGATTGATGGATTGACACCGGGGCTAATGTGCATGTGTGTGCTAATCGCTCTTGGTTTTCAACCTATCAGGTCTCAAGTGGAGGAACTGTGACTTTGGGCACATACGCTGTAGCAAATGTATTGGGAATTGGTCGAGTTAATTTAAAGTTGACTTCTAGCAAGTCCTTAACCCTTCACCATGTTTATCATGTGCCGGAGATAAGGAGAAACCTAATTAGTGGATCCCTACTTGTTCAGAGAGGTTTTAAGCTAGTTTTTGAATATAATAAAATTGTAATTAGTCGGGGAATAAATTTTGTAGGGAAAGAATTTTTATGTAATGGTTTATTTAAATTGAATGTAATTTCTTTGCATGTGAATATAAATTCTCAAGTTTTAAATGTCGAGAGCTCTTCTCAAATTTGGCATGCTAGACTTGGACATATAAATTTTAAATCATTAAGAAATATGATAAAATTAAATTTAATTCCAAAAGTCAAAATAAATCAAGATAAATGTCAAATATGTGTACAAGCTAAACTTCATCGTCAACCCTTCAAAAGTGTAGATAGAGACTTTGAATTACTTGAATTAATTCATAGTGACGTATGTGATACAAGTCGAGCATCTCGAGGAGGAAATAAATATTTTGTAACATTTATAGATGACTTTTCCAAATATTGTTATGCATATTTAATGAAAATGAAGACTGAATTATTAGATAAATTTAAAATATATAAAGCTGAAGCTGAAAATCAAACACAAAATAAAATAAAAATTTTTAGATCCGATAGAGGGGGAGAATACATCTCTAATGTTGTCATATTATTTTGCCAAGAGTATGGCATTATACATAAGGTAACTGCTCCATATTCACCTCAATCAAATAGGGTAGCTGAAAGAAAAAATAGAACTTTAATGGATATGGTAAATTCAATGATCTTAAATTCAGGTGTACTTGAAAATTTGTGGGGGGGAAACAGTAATTTCTGCCTCTATAATTTTAAATCGAGTCCCTGTAAAACAAACTAATAAAACTCCATATGAGTTATGGAAAAATAGAAAATCAAATTTAAATTTTCTTAAAGTGTGGGGATGTTTAGCGAAAGTAAAAATATCTGAAATAAAAAGAAACAAAATAGGACCTAAAACTGTTGATGCAATTTTTGTAGGATATGCAACAAATAGCAACGCAAATAGATTTTTAGTGATTAGTTCTGAAGTAAGTGAAATATCAAATAACACAATTATAGAGTCTAGAGATGCAATTTATTTTGAAGATAAATTTTTATATAAAATTAATATAAATAATAATATACAGGCAAATATTCAAATTTCGAAATCGAGAATTAGACCTAGAAATCAAAACGAGGATGAAGAAGGAGAATCTAGGAGAAGTAAAAGAGCTAGAATACCTAAAGATTATGAAGAAGACTTTTATATAATGCTGCTAGAAGATACACCCATAACTTATGAAGAAGCAATGAAAATCATAGATGCTGAATTTTGGAAAGAGGCTATAACAAATGAAATTCAGTCAATTAGAGAAAATCAAACTTGGACTTTAACTAATTTACCTCCTGGATGTAAACCAATAGATTACAAATGGATATTTAAAAAGAAATTAAAACCAGATGGTACAGTATAAAAATATAAAGCTAGATTAGTAGCTAAGGGATTTAACCAAAAATCTGGAGTTGATTATTTTGACGTTTATGCTCCAGTTGCTAGAACTACAACTATTAGAACTTTGTTAGCTCTAGCATCGATTCATAAATTAATTATACATCAAATGAATGTTAAAACTGCGTTTTTAAATGGAGAATTAGAAGAAGAAATTTATATGGTGCTAAAATTATAAAAGGTAAGAGATGAAGGAAGAGCTAAGCTCTGAATGGTTCCGAGACCCGTGGGGCAGGGTGTTATCTTACCTACACCCTTATTAGGACCTACTAAGTGTGTGGAGTCGTGAGGCCGCGACTATGAAATTTGGGCTGATTCCTAAAACATACATGATTCGATACCTGCGTATGGCTATCAAAAGCGCACATCCGCTATGAACAAAACCAGCTATACTGTGTATGTGACTTGTAAAAATCTGTTTCATCGGGCCGATTCAAGGCCTAGTCCATCGAGTCCCCGCGGATGTATACAATCAACACTAAACCGAGGTTCGAACTGAAAGATACCTTTAGCCAAATGCACAGTATAAAGATCTCAACTAATTTTTGATGTTTTTTTTTTTCTTTTGATCTTTATTAATGTTTTGATTGTTTATATATATATATATTTTTTTTGTTTTAAATTTTAAATTAAGTGGGGGAATGTTGTGAATTTAAAAGATTTAAATTCAATCTAAAAGATTTAATTTAAAATTTAATTTAATATATTTATTTAATATGAGAAAAATATCTACGTATTCCCTCTTTCTCTCCTCTATCCGGAAAAAGGGTCCGTTTTAGGGGAACACATTTCAACTGTCATTTTGAACCGTCTATTTATTATTAAAAAAATAAAGGATATAAAATATGAGAAGAGATTTGAAAGATATCAAGAATCCTAATCAACATATCATTTTATTTTGTTTTATATTATCTTGAGTTGAGATTTTGAAAGCCGGATTGCGTTCAATCAAGCACTCATTTGAGACCGTGCAATCAAGGAGATCGGAATAATCCGAGGTGTTGTATCGCTAGAGAAACTATGCTAGAGACTCGCACGAGGGACTAAAGTTACTCTAAGACAATGAATTCACGTCTCATCAGGCTATTTCTCGAAACCCTTTATCTTTTGATTTATATTTATTCATATTTTAATATTTTTTTTAATAAATTTAATCAAATATTAAGAAATAAAATCAAATTCTAAAATTTATCCCAACAATATATACTAGCTAGTACATTAGCTAATTATAATATGTTAATAATAATATCGTCTCAGTACTTTCTAAAGACGTATAAAGCGGTATAGCATACCCTTTTTTTTTCTTAAAAAAAGAAAAAAAATAGTATCCCCGTTATTTAGCGGAGTTGGCTAACTATTTAATAATTGATTTTCAGTATCTTTAGTTCAAAATATAATTATTTTAATTTTTAAAAATTAAACGAAATAATTAACATACTACCTTTTATATATATATATATATATATATATATATATATATATATATATATATATATATATATATAGAGTAAAACTTATATATTTTTTAAAATACAAATCAATTTATACTTGTAAATTTTTTACTATTGAATATGTATTAAATTTTATATTATTATAAAGTCAACTAAAGAGAAAAAAAAATATAAATTTTAATACAAATTTAATGATAAAAAATTTACAATTATAAATTAACTTGTACTTTTAAAAACATATAAGCTCTACTCTCTCTCTCTCTCTATATATATATAACACTTTATCGATGAATAGTCGGACTTTATTTTACTTTTTAATAATAAATTTAGTTAGAAACTTTGAATTTGGGATCCCAGTACCAACTATTAAACTATTATCCAAATTGTGCTAGGGATGGTTGGTACCTCTTTAATTTTTTATAGATAAAAATAAAATGCTTTTCATTAAAATATAATTATATAATTTTGTTATAATAGTACTCTTATAAGTTATTGTGTTGGTGATTCCATACAAAAAAATTCAATTAATTTATGCAATATTTGAAAAATAATATATAAAATTATCAACACATCATCAATATAAAGCATAATATTTTGAAAACTTGCATTTTGAAAAGAGAAATATTAAATATTATCTATATATAAAAAAATGAGTGAAAATCGCATGCTGCTCTTCCATTCGTGAGTTTAGACCTTTTTTTTATATTAAAAAAAAATTAATAAAATCAATGTGAAAATATTGGTCCTAAAATAGAGGAGTATAAAGTATAAATGTTAGAAAAAAAAAAAATGCTATATACACCCAACACTGTTTTAATTTTTTAGTATTAAAAAATTAATAAAATAATAGAAATATAAAATTTACCCCTAATCAACGATGTATAAAATACGAATGGTATTACATAACATTAAAAAAAAAATAATTGCCTGGGTACCCTTGAAATCTGAAGAAATATCTGATTTATTCCTCTTATTTTTTCCTTTCCAATATACCCTTCATGCGTTCCACTGTTATTAAAAATACTCCTACCGTTTTCTTTTGTTAAGTTAACTAGAGTTAAACTAGAGTTAAATAATAATCGGAGTAGAAAACTATCAGATATACCTATTTTGTCCCAATCTATCAAAACTATTGAAAATTTTAAGGGTACATAAGAAAATCTGGTTATGGTAGAATGGTATATTTGAAAGGGCAAAATAGTAATTTCATACAGATAACGGCAGCTCCAAACGGTACACTAATAGAGTTTAACTTCAGGATATTTTAGAAAGAAATTGAAACATAAGAAGGGTAATTTTAATATTAGACTTCTAAAAGGAATAAATTTAAAAACAGAAAAATTTTTAGAAATATATAAAAAATTACCCCTTAAAAAACAACATGTCCGTCCAATATTACGATTATGTTTCAATATTGGAGTTAAAGTGAAAAGGGCAGGGACAAAACATTTTTGTATGTACAATCACACCAGGTAGTCAACAAAATCAGGGAAATGAACGGTGATCAGCAGATCAGAGGGTATACTTACTCGACGATCGAGGTGAATTTGTTGCGCTACCTCCCACCTCACTTAGTAAAAATTCTCACTTATTTATTTTATTAGTTACATGTACAAATTTCACTGGAATTAGAGTAATATTATATTTACAAATAAATTCTATACTACTCTATAAATTTAATTTTTTTGGCAGTTTTTGATTTCGTGATACTCTCATAATTTAGAATAATTATATATATATAATATAAAAGGGTTAAAATTTTAATTTGATTATTATATTTTGAATGATAATTAAGTTCAAGAGATTAAGAATGTGATTAAGCGGGCAAATTAAAACACGACTTTTTAGTTGAAAATTGTACTGAATAAAATGCGACTCTCTACAAAATCGGCTGATAACTAGTGAGACAAGTCTCATATGATATTGATAAATATATTTGAGTCTGAAAAAAAAAACGTCAAGACTTAAAATATATATATATATATATATATATATATATATATATATATATATATATATATATATATATATATAATATTTTAAGAGTTTGAAATAGTGCTATATATAAGATATAATATGACTAAATTTTTTAATTCGATTATAATATTTTAAGCAATAATTATACTCAGAAGGTTCAATTTTGCTAGCTTGTTAAGGTTTAAGTAGCCATAGAACAGATGATTTTTTAAAACATAAGGCATCACATGATTATAAAAATAATTAAAATAATAATAATAATTATGCGATGATATATAATTATGATGAGCTTTGCTACCTATACACCCCGAATGGGGTGTATATCATACACCCCATCCCATCCAAGGGGTGGAGACTTATTCACTGGTCAAGTGACCGGTGGAATTCACCCCACCCTTGGATGGGGTGGGGTGTATGATATACACCCCATTCGGGGTGTATACATAGTATTTTCGAATTATGATTTACATTAGATTTTGTCTCACAATTCGTCATCTAACATGAATATGATTGATGATGCGGGAAGTATAGATTGCACATCTTACATGTCCTGTAGGGACGAAGCCATAGTAGGACCCAAGGTGGCCAAGGTCCCCCTCAATATTTTAATATTACTCAATAGTTCTTGATACTAATTTATCACTTTCTCTTTTTTTAGATAATAATGACCCCTCTCAACTTTTTACTATTTATTTTTATGCGAACATAATTTTTTTTTATTTTTTATTTGTATATATTTTAAATAGATGAAAATATATTAGGAGTCTCGTACTTACAATTTATTTGAAATACATATTTTAGCTTTAAATTTTTTATTTCATATTTTTTTTATTTCTAACTATTTTTGGTAAGCTATTTTATTTAACTTAATAAAATATTATACTAAATTTAATATATCTTTTAGTTAAATTCATTTATCTAATTGAATTACGGTTATATTTAAGTAAAATTTTTAGTTATTTGAATAAAATAATTAAAAATTAATATTTTTAAATTAAAAAAATTAATATTTTTATATTAATTATTTAATTAATAATTTTTTTTAAAATAATTGATAATATATTAAAATTTTTATTTGAATATATTGTCCCTCATAATTAAATTCTGACTTCGTCGGTCCATGTCCATTGCCACACTAATTAATAACTTATTGACAGCACCTTTAACTAACTAACTAACCGACTGACTGACATGGTGGGCAGCTGGGGATGGGGAGCGCCCTGGAGACGCTGTGCGGGCAGGCCTTCGGGGCCGGGCAGGTGGCGATGCTCGGCGTGTACTTGCAGCGATCGTGGATCATCCTCCTCGCCTCCGCGGTCCTCTTGTGCCCCTTCTACGTCTTCGCCACCCCGATCCTCCGCCTCCTCGGCCAGGAAGAAGCCATCGCCGTCGAGGCCGGCAAATTCACGGTCAGCATCATCCCCCAGATCTTCGCCCTCGCCATCAACTTCCCCTCCCAGAAGTTCCTCCAGGCCCAGAGCAAGGTCGCTGTCTTGGCCTGGATCGGTTTCGCCGCGCTCATCGCCCACGTCGCCATGCTCGAGCTCTTCATCTTCGTCTTCGACTGGGGCATCGCCGGGGCCGCCGCCGCGTATAATCTGTCGGCGTGGATGGTGGCGATTGCGCAGGTAGTGAAACAATTGCTGGTCTTTGAATACTCGACACTAATTATATGAAAAGAGTAAACAAAAATTTCGGCGATGAGAACGTACGTCGAATTCATCATTCACAATAGCTTTAATTTGAGTTCTGCTACGTTTGATGGACGGGAGATTTGACGATCTCAACTATTTGAATGGTCTTCATGTATTTTTAGATATTTTTTTAAAATCAGATGGCTGAAAATATATTTATTTTCAAAAAATAAATGATATGTTTTAATAATTTTCTGCACACTCGTACACAGGTGACTTACGTGGTGGGGTGGTGTAAGGATGGATGGAGGGGGTTGTCGTTGGCGGCGATCAAGGACCTGTGGGCGTTCGTGAAGCTGTCGTTCGCTTCGGCCATTATGCTGTGCCTCGAGATTTGGTACATGATGGTGCTCATCGTGCTCACCGGACACCTCGACAATGCTGAGATCGCCGTCGACTCCATCTCTATCTGGTAATGAAACTCTCATGCAACTATTATTTGATATTAAACTTGGTAAAAGTTTCTCCTTCTTCTGTTGCTTTTGCTCGACCGGAGGTTCTACAGAAGTATTGTTTAATTTAGAACAAGTTGTTTAAAATCTCTTCCTCGGACACGAGTGGTAACTTAAATGTTAATAGGAGGTTAAGCGTTTGAGATCTAATAGCTCATTTCAGTTTTACTTTAAATTAAAAGCTCAAAGCGCCTAATTTTAAAATTTTAACTTTTGAAATAGAAAAGGTTATTTTAAAAGTTATGTCAGGTTCAGAAACTTGGCAAAAAAAAAAAAAAAGTCCAAAGTTTTTGCTTTTGCTTGAAGCTCGAGTGGGGTTCGGGCCCCAAAAAGAAGTTTGCTGCATTAGAGAGAAATTGGAGCTGCTGGTGCTTCTCCAAACTGCTCTTCAAAAGCGCTACTGGCTGGAGTTCCTGGTGGGTCAAAAGGGACGGCAACAACTTTATACTACTGCAAGAAGCAGAAATTGAAATCAGATTATCTGCTTTTCAGCATCCAAAATTGGTTTTGAGTTGCGCTGCAGCTTAACTTCTACTTTTGAAGTTAAAAATTACTTCAGAAACTGAATAAAGTCACTAACACTGACAGGAAAAACTGAGTTTGACCAGGATCTCTTTCTTTTGTTCTGTTTCAGCATGAACATAAACGGTTGGGAAGGCATGATATTCATTGGAATCAATGCTGCTATCAGGTAGAACAGTGAGAAGAAGGGAAACAAAAAAAAAAAAAAAAAAATCGAACTCTACAAGAATTTCTTTTGTAACAATCATTTTGATCTAGACATATACATATACCTCTATTATACTTGATTTGCGACTTCTTCTCAGTGTTCGCGTCTCAAATGAGCTCGGATCGGGCCGGCCGAGGGCGACCATGTACGCCGTCATCGTGGTCGTCGTGCAGTCGCTGGCTATCGGGCTCCTCGCCATGGCCATCATATTAGCATCTCGCGAGCATTTCGCAATTATATTCACAAGTGACAAGGAACTGCAAGGCGCCGTCGCGAAAATAGCGTACCTTCTTGCAGTTACTATGGTGCTCAACAGCGTTCAGCCTGTGATATCAGGTAAGTAATGTTTCTTTAAAATTAAGAATAAAAATGCACACGTAAACCCCTGTACTTCCACGATCTTGTGACTTAGTCGAGTAATTCACATGCTCTGGTACACTGCACATAACCTTGCAAGCAATGCCTTTTCAGAATGTAGGAGAGTTCAGGAAGTAAATAACCAACAGAAACAAAGGAACTATCCATACAATTTAAACTATAATTTATCGTAGCAATAAATTTTCTCACCATATATACAACAAAATAACTTGTGAGTAAATCCACAAACTTGTCGCGACAATGCGATGCAGGAGTCGCAATTGGAGGTGGATGGCAAGGTCTTGTCGCATATATTAACTTGGGTTGCTATTACATATTTGGCCTTCCTCTGGGGTTCATTTTGGGCTATGCGCTCCACTTGGGTGCACAGGTAACATAACATTACTTTACGTAGAAAAGTCGCTCTTATTAGAACTTTATTTAATTTCAATACGCATACAAATTTTAAAACTTTTAGAACAAATCGTGCATGATTTAATGCAATGTTCGCAGGGAATTTGGGCCGGGTTGCTTTGCGGAACTGCACTTCAAACCGCGATTTTATTGTACATAGTTTGGAAAACTGATTGGAAAGCTGAGGTAAATTTCAATTTGTTTCGCTCAGAAACTTAAGATCGCACTAAAATAGTTCCAGCATTAGTGTTCTGATCTTTTTATCCCTTAACATATATGAAAGTCTTTTCGATCAAAAAAGTTACTAACTAGGTAACAGCTACACTTTAGTTGTTACTACTGGCAATTTTTAAAATTTTTGATCAAAGTGCAACCAGCAATTATGAAAGATGCTTTATTTCAGCATTCTCAGGATGTGATACATTTGCAGGCCGCGCAAGCTTCTGAACGGGTGCGGCTGTGGGGCGGCCGGTGAAAGCAAAGCTTCGAAATCCGACATAGTCGATTCAAATTAGAATAATTCACCAGAAATTAGTTTGAAATTAGACTGGTAGATTTGTGCTCTTCCTTTTCAGCTTTTTGCTACTAGCTAGAGAAAAAAAAATTATATTTTATTTCCTCCTCACCTCATATGATATATATTTAGTACTGCACAATCTCTGCCATTGTACCAGGAGAGAATAAAAGCAACAATTATTGTTTTCTTTTTTTTTTTTTAGTAAACAGAAAGGTTAGTGAATAAGATTTATCCATTTACATATTGGGGGTATATGATCAAGAGAGAGTGTTGTTTCTCATATTGTGCTATTCTCTTTTGTGCTTACGATGCTTCAACTTTTTAAGGATCATCTATTCTAGAATTATTATAACTCTAACACGCTTAACTCTCTTAATCTCTTAAGTTTTACTATTATCTAAAATGTTATAGTCGGATTAAGAGATTTAGTATTATTATATTATTTATATATAAAAAACTAATTTAAATTTCGGGAGTGTCAGATAGCAGATTATATTTTTCTGCTGCAAAAGAGGAGTAAAGTAGAAAGAAAAGTGAGATCACTTCAATTTCTACTTCAATGCCCATGAAGAACCTCATAAGTTTATGCTGCCAAAATTGTACATTGCATCTAAAATTCCATACCTATTTATCCACAAGGTATATACTATAATGTTTGTGTAAAATGGTTTTTTTTTTTTTTTTTTTTTGGTTTTATATTTCGTTTTGCTATTCCAATATTCTTGGTTAAATTAATAAAAGGAATTTCTAATGTAATGCTGATGTTTTGAATAGGAATATATTCTGGTATAAAATTAATTGACACAGCTAGCTTACTAAAAATAAGCGGCTCGCTCAAATTTTATAAAGGAAGAACTATTAAAGAACTCAAATCAAAAGAATTAAAGTGTGAAATTCGCAATCAAAATTTTTAAAAATTATATAGTCAGATCAAAGTAGAACTACCAGTTCGGATAATGAGTTTCATATAGTTTTAAAAAAGAAAATGGCTTAGGGGCAAGTGCTAGAATATCGTATAGTTGAGGGGTTTTCATGCATTTTTCACCTAAGATATTTTTCATCGGTAACTCTACCGGGTGGCGACGTATGCGTGTGTATCGCGACCTCACCTCGTTTTGCTCGACTATAAATATACTGATCCTTACACCATCCAAATGCGAGTTTTTGGGGAATCGAAAACTCTTTCGATTCCGATCCCCATCTCCCTCCCCACCACTCTCCTCCTCATCCTCCGCCTCCTATCCGAGGTAACTCGATCTCATACGCGATTCGATTATCATTTCCTAGTAGTTTATTGCTTTGTTCGGTCGTGAAATCGTCTTGTTTTATACTTCATTTCGTAGTTTTGGTGATCCTAAGCTGTAGTTTGCTTAAATCGGCTACAACACTTTTTTTCGTGTGAATCTGTTTGCTGTTCTCCATTTTTCGGGGATTTTTATGATGATTCTAAGTTATATCGTGATACTCGACACATTAATTTGATGGATAACACTCATCTTCATGTGAATCGGCTTGCAGTTCTCCAGTTTTTTGGATTTTTAGTGGTTTTTGTTTTTGTGTAAATTTGGGGAATGATTGGATTCTTTCTATCAGAAATAGGCGATGGGGGTTTCACTCGAAATGGCTCGTTTGATAGTTCCGTGCAAAGGTTCGAGTTTGGTAAAGACAGGGTTTCTGGGCATGTTCTCGTCCTTTCATGTGATCATCTGAACCTTGTTTTTCGGTTGTTATCCAAATTTCTTGTTGAATGGGAGCTTTTTTTAGGTTATTTTGGTTTCGAGAGGTGTTTTCTGGTTGCTTTTCTTCATGCTGGTCGTGCTTAGAAGCTTATCCCTTTGATTAATATCTGATTAATTTTGAGGAGTGTAGTAATTACTGTTTCGTTTGATTTAAAAGCATCACTAGAGACCACACAACCTTACTATTTTCTTATTGATGACTGGGAATGTCTTAGTTGATTTCTCTGGATTTGATTGTTTACTAAAGATAAGTGTTACTGCATATCACGACGTAACTGAAATGAATTGTGTTGTGTTCATCTTCGTACATTTTCGTTCCCCAATCTCAATTAGATTTTAGTCCAATATGTTATAGCATTGTGCTTGCTCTGGGAATAAACTATTTCCGCGTCATGAAAACGACAATATGTTATAGCATTGTGCTTGCAAGTTTTAACTACTGAAAATTTTGATATGTTTGCCTTGTGGCTGTCGTAGTGACTTTAAGTGTCACGCCCCGGGGGTTTTCGTTCAGCGGAAACAGTTCACAAAAGCGTGTATTTAGCTTGTACAATTTTTTTTGAAAAGCTCTCTCCCCCGGTGCGTGCCCAGACCCGCCGCATACGCAGGGTCACTCTGCACACGGACAGAGTCTCCCCTGTATATGCACGGCGTCGCGGCTAGTACAATGTTCAAACGTAGTCCACAATTCAATCACAACAGTTCAACCTTCATACATACATACATACCTTAAAATTGAAGCATTCTCACGGCCGGTTAGTTTGAAAGGATAAATCCACAATTGTTAAAAACGACGCCCACTCGCCGCCTAGATTTTTGAAACCAGTTTCGAAGACAACATAAAACCACAGGATTTTGAAAACAGTGCCCACCCAACACTTAGGTTTTGAAATCCTTTTTCGAAATCCATAAATCCACAAGGTTTTGAAAACAGTGCCCACACGACACTTAGGTTTTGAAAACGATTTTCGCAATTCTTTTGGGTTTGTTTTCTCTTTTTCTTTTCGAAGGCGGCCAACAGCGAGAGGAAAGAAAGTTTAACAAATAAGCAGAAGTTTGCCGACATCCACACCGACCCCACGAGGGTATCGAGAACCACACATAAGACTACAGTAATGAATGGAAAGCGAAAGAAAAGGAAGAAGTACAATACGGGGTCTCCAAAGATCCAAAACTCCAGCCTCGGCCTCACCATCGCCTAACTCTCCCCCCCTGAAGGACCCTGTCACAAAGTGGGAAGTCAGCGACAATATACAAGTAGTAAGGAAAGCAGGAAAAAGAAGTGCGCCCAACCGTAAACTATCCGGAGCAACCATTCCCCCAAAACGGGGACAAGACCTCGCACACCTGCATAACCAAATCCGGGCACCTACCCCGGCATCCCCACGGAGCACCTACCTCGGTAAACCACGTCGGGCACCTACCCCGGCGGGTCGCACCGCTCACAAAGAGCCACCGCTCATAAAGAGCCACCGCTCATAAGGAGCCACCGCTCATAAAGAGCCACCGCTCATAGAGAGCCACCGCTCGCACCTCGGCGCCTCAAACCCCCCACCTGCGGGGGCCCCCACTACGTCACCTCGTGGGTTTACACGGGTCATGGACCACTTTTCCGGAAAAGCGCACCCTTTGCGGTGGCCAAACTGCGGGTGCGCGTGCTGCTGCCTCGAGCAAAGTAACCGACAATACCAACAGTACTCAGAAATAAGCTATAACCGCTATCATGTTAGCAACATAATGTATAATCAAGAGTAAAGCTACAACCACTATCATGTTAGCAACATAATGTATAATCAAGAGTAAAACTATAACCGCTATCATGTTAGCAACATAATGCATAATCAAGAGTGAAACTACAACCACTATCATGTTAGCAACATAATGTATAATCAAGAGTAAAAATGACCGCCGGAAATCGACGCTAAGCACTAAAACAAAACCCACGTACGCATATATACTATAGGGCACCGCGACACTTGGTCGCTACCAAAGAGATGACAACGAAACATAAAAGTAACAAGAATACGCACAAAGGGGTTCTAAGGGGTACCCACCTGAAACGCGAAGAAAGTGTGTGGAAACTTCAGTTAAAACACTCCCACCTTGTGCCCGAAAAGAACTACAGTAAGAAGTATCGTTAATAACATCGTCGTGGTCGAAAACGTTCAAAAACGAGGCGAAACGGGCCAAGAACGGGCCAAAACGGAGTTACTCGGCTTCCGGGCTGGGGGCTGGTGCACGGGCTGAGGCGTGGACCGGGTCCACAGTGCAGAGGGTGCGCGGCACGGACCGGGCTCACTCGGCGCGTGCACCCAGCAGCTTGGGCCGGGCCGGTGAACGCGCAGGGTGTGCACCGGGCTCACCCCCACGGCGCTGCGGCACGCACCGGGTGCACGCTAGAGGCGTGCACCGCGGTAAGCGGGCCGGGCCGGCGCACGCGCAGGGCGCGCACCGGGTTCACCCCTACGGGCCACGGCGACGCGCACCGGGTGCACGCTGGAGGCGTGCACCGCGGTGCGCGGGCCGGGCTGGCGCACGCGACAGTGCGCCCGGTTCCGCGCCTTCGGGCTGTGGGACGTGCGCCGGGCGCACGCCACTTCGGTGGACCGCGCAGGTGAGGAGCCGTACGGATGAACAGTTTTTTCGCCGGTTTTGTCCCCGCAGCTCCGGTGATGACCCCGCGAACATGGCGACTGCGGCGACGAGCCCGTGGGCATGATAACGGCGGCGGCGGCCTCCCGTTTGACAACGGCGGCGGCGGCTTCCCGTTACCCCAACCCGCGACGCGTGCTACACCCGAACGACCACCACCCACAACCTCGGCCCCACAGAAATTGCATAAAGGGAAAAACGCTTACCGTGATCCTGCGAGGAAGGGGAAGGTGGATCGTCCCTCTCGTCTCCAACGAAAAGTCCCACGAGGGATGGGTTTCCCCCATTCTTCCCTTCTCCTTTCTCGATCGCTCGATCCCCCTAATTCGGATTTTCAAATTTCGAAAATCCTTTCTCGCCGCTACTGTTCTCGACAGCAAGGAAAAAAAAGAAAGAAAGGCTACTGCTAAAAGGTCAATATAAATAAAATAATAAATAATAAAAAGAAATACCCCAACCCTAGGCCCAGATTTAACTCGGATTCCTCGAAAATCGCGCGATCTACAGTGCACGAATTTCGGTGCACTTTACGATCACCGAGAGCTTCAAACCCCTATTCCGGGAGATCCGTAGGTCCGATTTCAGATCCGATCGCACCGCCGTTCATCATTTTTCGAGCTCTATCACCGAAAGATAATAACGTGCACCAAAACACAACCCCCCTAAAAGTCGATAAAAAGGGCACCTACAACTAACATTAAACGGCAAGGGTTATCTACGGCACCCGAAAGGTTAGGATATTACACCAGGACTCTACATTAAGAGTCCTGAAATTGCATAAATTTTGACTTTAAGAGTCCTGAAATTGCATAAATTTTGGCCTTGTCTAGATGAATTCTTCGAGTGACATCCATTTCTTACCCATTGTTACTTACGATTTTTTCTTCGATTTTTTGCAGTTTCAACATACACACCGCAGTTTGTCTTTACATTTGCCAATAAAGAGCTGCTCAAAGGGAGTTCACTCTAGCAGTCATTTGAACATCAGGAAGGCGGTACGATTGTTGTTATATAAGATTGCATCATTTTCTCTAACCACCATGGCTTACTATATGCCTAATTCTCTCTCTCTCTCTCTCTCTCTCTCTCTCTCTCTCTCTCTCTCTCTCTTTTGGTTGAAATGATATGTCTAACTCTGTTTGGTTATAGGATGCCCATTGGAGGAGATCTCTGGTTCCGTCGTCATCATCTGTGAGTACCTTTGCGATTCATTGTTTTCCATTTCATTCCTCTTGTAGAACATTATTATGAATCAGCATTAGTAAGCTAAATTTTTATTGTTAGCAGTGTATACATGAATTGTGATGGGATATTCTCGTCCCTTTAAAATTGCGTCTTTTTGTCTATAGAATTTGGAGGTTTTTAATGGGCCAAGGGTTACTATACAGAGGATTGTTTGTTTTACTTCGTTCCATTGGATGCTTAATTTGGCATTCTCCTATCATAGGCTTCTTTGATCAGACTAAGATTTACATGATCTAATATATTTGTTACCTAGCCTTATTAATTTGTTTTTGTTAATCTGAATTCTCCTTAAATGTGGCTCTGTTGATCTTTTGATTTCATGATTTCAGAGTGTAAAATTAGTCAGCAAGAGATTAATTTGTTCAGTTGCAACAAAGCCGCAGCCTTCCCAAATTGAAGAACCTGAAATGGATACTCCAAAAGAGATTTTCTTAAAGGATTACAAGATGCCTGGCTATCTGTTTGACACGGTAACTTTATAAACCTTTACTTATCTACTGCTATTAAATGTATGTTGTGACAGAAAATTTCTCCTTGCTACAGTGGATTCATTTTAGGGGATTGAATTGTTTGTGCATTCTGGTGAAAATTTCACTTTACCTTCTCCTTTCCTATTGAACAAGACTAAACAATGACATATAACTACCATTTAGTTTGTTCTTAACCCTGATCAGCACTTTCTTATTTGCTGACAGGACTGTTTATTGTTAAACTTACAGTTGCAAATGCAAATTCTTTTGACTTACACGAACTTGGCCTTTGTGATTGAAATACTATCAATCAAAATGTGATTAAATTCCCTTGGCCTGGAGCTTTTGTGGACCCTCTTGGTGTTAGGAGTGCATCTGCAGATTAATTGTGCTTATCTTTGGCATTCATCCTTGAATGTTTGCTACTATAAGTTCTGAAGCCTATTTCCTTTTTGCATGTCAAACTGCTATAGGTGGATTTGAGATTTCAGCTTGGCGAAGACAAAACTATAGTTTCGTCGAAAATAGCTGTTTTTCCCAGAGTTGAAGGTAAATGTTTATTTCATTTATTGCGGAAAAACTTTTGCATTATCTTTGTATTATTAGCCATCTTTAATCATCACTCAACTACTCACTTTGTGCTGACCTCTAGTTCAACCAATGCAGCTCATTTGAAAAATTACTATAAAGTAGTGTTCAAACTTTTTTAGTTAGTTATTCCTCTTTGTGTTAGGCATTTCTTGTCCTCTGGTTCTTCACGGACGCGACCTAAAGCTATTATCAATCAAACTTGACGGCAAGGAGCTGAAGGTGGTAATATTACAACTCCTGCTCTTCAGTCTATAATTATTTCTGATTGCAAGATAATCACCAAACTGCTATCTTAACATGGCCAACAAGAGGTTAGAAGACGTGATCTTTTCTACACCTCGAGGCATAAAGAAGCCTTGTCTTACCATGAATTTGGGCACCTCCATATTGGTAACAATTTGGACTGTGTGACTGTGAAACCGCACATAAATGGTAGGCCACGTTCTAAACTGCGTGTTTCAACGAAGTTGCTAATACTAGTGTATATATAGGCTGTCCAAATAATATGATTGTTGGATGATATATTGTAGACCACCGACGGTTACTGATTACTTATTCAGGTTCTATTATTTTAGATGATTATTGTAGACTGCATCTTATCTGACATATGCTTTTGTCTGGCTTTGTGTTATGTTAGGGGGAGGAATATAAATTGGACTCCCGCTATCTGACTTTGACGTCACCGCCTAGTTCTGCATTTACACTGGAGATTATTACAGAAATATATCCTCAGAAAAATACATCTTTGGAGGTACATACTATATTCCCATATTACTTCACATATATGTCAGTGCTCTTAGGCTTATTTTACTCTTCTTTTATAGGGTTTATACAAGACCTCTAGTAATTTCTGTACCCAATGCGAGGCAGAAGGATTCAGGAAAATCACTTTTTATCAGGTAATTTGTGCTTTCACGCAAAACTTACTACTTGATTATCAATCTGCCATAAATTTCTCTAGCTATTTTACAGAAATTTGTTTTTACATATCTTGATTTTTTATTTTAACTGGCATGGTTGGTGTTTATTTTTAATGACTTGTATAATAAAGAATTGAACATGAGTTTTAAGAACTAAAACTGACAATTATTGACCATGTCTTCATCATGTCAAAATTGATCTTAAACTGTCAAAGGATTACCTTTAGAATGTGATATTGTATTGCCAGGATCGCCCTGATGTGATGGCGAAATATACTTGTTGGATTGAAGCTGACAAAACTCTCTATCCAGTACTTTTATCAAATGGAAATCTTGTAGAACAAGGTGACCTCGAGGTAAATTTTGGATCTAAGCATAAAATTCTGAAATTAAATTAAAAGTTGTGTGGTGGAATTCCCTCGTAATGATGTCTCTTATATCTGCAGAATGGCAAACATTATGTGCTTTGGGAGGATCCCTTCAAGAAACCCAGCTATTTGTTTGCATTAGTTGCTGGTCAATTGGAATGCAGAGAAGACTCATTTGTGACTTGTTCTGGCCGGAAAGTAGCATTGAGAATCTGGACCCCTGCACAGGATGTACCAAAAACTGCCCATGCTATGTATTCTCTGAAGGCAGCAATGAAGTGGGATGAAGAAGTTAGTAAATTTTTGTCCTTTTTC
Organism: Tillandsia fasciculata; assembly: GCA_029168755.2. Classification (NCBI taxonomy): domain Eukaryota; kingdom Viridiplantae; phylum Streptophyta; class Magnoliopsida; order Poales; family Bromeliaceae; genus Tillandsia; species Tillandsia fasciculata. The sequence continues at coordinate 22,437,225 of CM054945.1, read as the reverse complement.
GCATCTGTGCCAATGATATGTGCGGTACCCTCTATGAGATTGGTGGTATTACTTGGTTTTTGACTTTCTTCATGTAACAGGTTTTTGGTCTTGAATATGATCTTGACTTGTTCAACATTGTCGCTGTTCCTGATTTTAACATGTAAGACTGGTTATATTCATACTGTTACAACCTTTCTCCCTGTGCTTCCATGAGATTAAATTAGAAAGTTATGTGTGGTTGTGAAATATTTTTCGGTTGCAGAACATGGATACATGATTACAGTCATGCTTTATCAGTCACATGATGTCCTTTTATTATTAGTGATAGTTTGTGTTTATTAACTTTGTTTAGTAACTTCTTCAAAATGGATTAACAACCTGGGATTCTGTCGTTTGCAGGGGGGCAATGGAAAACAAGAGTCTGAATGTAAGAAACCTGGATTTAATCTGCCTATGTACGTACTGTCAAATTAACTTATTGTATTAACTGATGGTATTTAAATTGTAAATGTGCAGATATTTAACTCTAAGCTTGTCTTAGCATCACCTGAAACTGCTTCAGATGGAGACTATGCTGCAATTTTGGGAGTTATTGGTCATGAGGTAGGGCCTCTTAAGAGAATATTTGACAATGCAACCTTGTCACTATTGTATACTTTAAGTGCTTTATTGGATTGAAGCTAATTTTTTTAACGTCCTGTTTGATTTTCAGTATTTTCACAACTGGACTGGAAATCGGTATGTTTTCTGATTAATACCATGTAGACCTTTTGTGGTGTAATCCATGTTTATTGGATTAATTTTCTCTGTCATATCGTATATTGTATAATTTTTTTATTCTTCTTGCTAAATTGTAGTACCATAAGTGAATCTGCTATTGCACTAAGTTAACAGCAAGATTTAACTGCAGGCTTTTTTATTTTCCTTTGATTTTAAATGAGTTTGCTAGAAGCCTCAAAACTGTTTCACTGTAGTTTCCAATTTCATATATTCAGTACCAAATGCATCATTAAATGAGTTAGCTAATCTGATTGCAGAGTAACATGTCGCGATTGGTTCCAACTAAGTCTCAAAGAGGGACTGACTGTCTTTAGAGATCAGGTACTGCTAATGCTAGCGTGTATTTCATTCGTCAGATAACATGCTGCAGTTTTGTTGAAGCCTGGTTTATTCCTCTGTAAATTTGTTGGCAGGAGTTTTCATCTGACTTGGGCAGTCGTACAGTTAAACGCATAGCTGATGTTTCAAGGCTTCGAAATTACCAGTTTCCACAGGTTTATTCCTTTCCATTTTTAATACCTCCTACTTTGAAATAAATTTAAGATGCATTTTCATGATCTATAACTATTCTGCTAAAGTTCAGTGGGTGGATTTCACAAAATTCTGGCTTCTTAGACTAGAATAATTTTAATCTTTTTTTCTCCTTTTGTCACGTGTTTAAGAGCTCACGACATTCATGGACTCCTGACCTCGTGTCTCTTAGTTACTCTGATATTTTACTTGGCTATAATTTGCTGTTCCTTTGTCTTGATTCTTATTATAATACTAGCTGGTCTTTGTCCTCTCATCTATCAACTGCTAGTCATGATGAATTTGTTATCCGCAAGATCAGTTTGTTGATTATTACTACTTTTGAGTACATTTGTGAATTCTTTGTGATTTCCAGGATGCTGGCCCAATGGCACACCCCGTTCGACCACATTCATATATCAAGGTTGGTACTTGAATACGTGGAAGCTTTTTTCTTGAAGTTGTTCATTATTCACCACCTGACATGGTATTTGATGTGTTGGTCTGTATTTGATTGGCAGATGGACAACTTCTATACAGGTATTTTTCATCGCCTATCTGTTTCCAAGCTCATAATTACATGAAAACTTTATTAACTGTTAATCTCTTTATGTACTTATTATGGTTATTTTCTAACTTGTTTCTGTGATTTTTTTTTTTTTGGACAAATCTTGTTTAACAACCTGAATTGTCATCCGCATACAGTAACGGTACGTCTTTATATTTCCTTTTATTTTTTCTTTTTGTGTTGTCAATATTAGCAGTCATTGACATTTCCTCCTCCATTCTAAACTTGCTATGCTCTGTTATGTGGTGTCCGCGGCTGTTCAATTACAGGTTTATGAGAAGGTACGCCACTCTACCATTTGCCATATTAATTTCCTTATTTCATTTCTAAATTTGAATTGCTGAGGCAAATGATATGTGAAAAATATTAGGGTGCCGAAGTTGTTAGAATGTACAAAACCTTGCTTGGGAGTTCAGGGTTCCGGAAGGTATAATCATGATGCTCCCCTTTCTCTTATTTGCTCCCTCTGGAAAACAACTTACTGCCTCTTACTGTACATGATTTGTTATTATTTCTTTTTTTCCTAAATAGTTTGGTGTTAGATTTTAACAAATTACTTCCTTTCAGATAGTGGATCATAATTTTTATTACTATTATTGTCACTTTTGATCATCTAAGCTGATACCTAGCTATGATAGCGTATCTATAGTGGTTCTTTTAGCGTATCTATACTCGTCCTCTGCTCCTTTTTTTTTTTGGTATCAGAAAGTTATCTTTTTATTTTATTTTATTTTTTTATCGCCAAGGTTATTGACTTTGTTTGATTCTTTAGGGCATGGATCTATATTTCCAAAGACATGATGGACAAGCTGTGACCTGTGAAGACTTCTATGCTGCTATGCGGGATGCAAATAGTGCAGACTTTTCTAACTTCTTATTATGGTAGTAGTAGCGCCGTTCTATTTTTCTTTTCAGTTTGTTCAAACTTTTCTTACTTTTGTGGAATACAACAGGTATTCTCAAGCAGGGACACCTAGCGTTAAGGTTACTACTTCCTATGATCCTAATGCGCAGACGTTTACTTTGAAGTTCAGGTCCATACTTCTAATGCCTGCCTTTGAATTATTTTTATTGTACTTCATTCTATTCTGCTTTGCCCTCCGTTATCACTATTTACCTGGATAACTTTGTTCAATTGCAAGGTTTTCTTTTTTTGCAAGTACTTCACGGCAACCGTAATGTCAGTGACTTCTTGATGTTGTGCTCTTTTTCAGTTGAATTTGAGTTACTATTTCTTCAATAGGTTAATACTAATTACTATTTATTTCACATACTTTGGCTTGGATATATCTTACCCAATCGAAATTTTGCGAATGTGATTTAGCTTTTGTCCCTGAGGAACACCTAATTTTTAATAATATACTCCGCAAGAATTAAAGATTAGGTGATTTAAATTCCACCCGTGGAAATCCTAATGGAAACATATTCATGAATAGTAATGTCAGAGTCATTTTGATATAACTTAATTCATCAAAAACTTTATGAATGTGATTTACGTGCTGTGCCTCTACTCAGCTACTTGTTTGTCTTATCTTACCAGTCAAGAAGTGCCTCCAACTCCTGGACAACCGGTGAAAGAACCCATGCTCATACCTGTTGCTATTGGACTTCTCGATTCTACTGGAAAAGATATACCCCTCACTTCTATTTATAACAATGGAACGCTGCAGACACTCACAAACGGCAATCAACCAGTCTTTACCACAGTACTTCAAGTTAAAAAGGTCAGATAGTAATGATAGTTTAAGGACAATTGTTATAAACTTGTTGTCTTTTATATGTCATTTAGTGTTTCTCTAGATGGTAGGCATTCCTCAAAATTTTGCGTCACCCATAATGTGCATTGCATTGATATTCTGTAGTTTAACACTTCAACTAATTTATTTGAGTGATAACGTTGATTTAAATTTGAGTTGATTAGTTTCTCGTAGCTTAGCTTTCTTCTATTTGAGTATATGTCTGCTGCAAGTTTCAAATTATGCAATTTCTACTGTGCAACACCAATTCAGTTGAAGTATTCATTTTGAATAGACAATGTGATGTGGATAGGTGAATAAGGCATTTTGATGTATATCTTGTGTGACATTGATCTGAACTCTTTTGTCAAACCTCACATTCATTTATAGGTGAGACAGCTTTGTTAATCATGAATCAAGTAACAGTTTGGTTCTACAGTAATTTTTAAAAATCAAACAGAAAGCTTTCAACACAGAAAGACACTTGCCATTTGGATTCATTTTTCTCTTCTGACTTTTATGCCATAACTTTTATTAGTGGCTTTGAACACACTAGTAAGTTTCTTTTCCTAGTAATAGTTTGTTGACTGTTTCTTTTTTTTTTTTCCAATCTTTTTGTTCTGCAGAAGGAAGAAGAGTTTGTTTTCTCTGATATACTTGAGCGGCCAATTCCCTCACTCTTGAGATGTTTTAGCGCTCCAATTCGTCTTGATTCTGATCTGGTGGACAGTGATCTATTTTTCTTACTTGCACATGATTCAGATGAATTCAACAGGTATGCTTCTACTAGTGTCTCTCCATTCAACAAAATATCTTTTCATTTTATGAATATCATGTTTGTATAATTGTTTAATAGATGGGAGGCTGGTCAAGTATTGGCACGCAATTTGATGCTGAATCTTGTAGCTGACTATCAGCAAAACAAGCCACTAGTTCTCAACCCAAAATTTCTCGATGGGATCAGAAGCATCCTGTGCAACTCGAGCTTGGATAAAGTAAGAGTGTTCTTTAATCTCAACCCTCAAGCTTTACTCATTTGGTTCCAATTTTCTTTGCTGACATTTTTAAGTTACCCTGGATTTTTAGGAATTTATTTCAAAGGCCATTACTTTACCTGGTGAAGGAGAGATCATGGACATGATGGCAGTTGCAGATCCTGATGCTGTTCATGCTGTTCGTACTTTCATTAAAAAGCAGCTGGCCCTCCGGCTAAAGGAAGAGTTTCTTGCCACTGTGAGTTTGTCATTCTTTTTGTGCTACCTTTTTTTTAGTATGAATTGTGTCTTTGAGATATGATTTCTTTCTTTGTAGTTTGTTTTTATTTCTGCACTTGGTGACTGTCTATTGTACTTTCTTCTAGCTAAAAAACAATAGAAGCTCAGAACCATATGTTTACGATCATCCAAGTATGGCTCGTCGGGCTTTGAAAAACACCTCTCTTGGTATGTTTATTGTTAAATTTGCCATTTAGTTTCAGAGATAGATTTAGAATGATTCATGGTGGTGAACTTAAATGTAAATATCTGTTTTATTACCTGCAGCCTATCTCGCATCATTGAATGAGCCGGAGCTCACTGAACTTGCATTGAACGAGTACAATTCTGCAACTAATATGACTGAGCAGTTTGCCGCCTTAGCTGCCATTGCCCAAAATCCGGGTCAAGTCCGGGATGATGTCCTTGCTGATTTTTATAACAAGTGGCAGCATGACTTTTTGGTAAGAATCTTGTTGATAGATTAAATCCCATGGCTTCCATGGCTTATATTGCATGTTTCTTTTCAGAAAATATTGAGAAATTTATGTGCATATCCACATATGGCTTTCAAAAGTTTTAACTTCATGTATGTATACCATTGTATTTGGGGAATGCTGTTCTTTGAAAATGTTCTAAACTGCCAAACCAAACACTCAAATTTTGGATGACTCTCCAACTTAGTTTTTGTCAGAAACTGTACTTTCGGCAGCTATGTAAGAAAATCCATATTTTAAAGGGGTATATATATATATATATGTATGGAGATGATTGATGATATTTCAGGGTTATACACATATATTAGAAAGGCCCAAAACTAATTTTAAATTATTTTGCTTGTTGATTGTTCAAAGTGTAAATGCAGCAGATTTAACTTTTGGCATTTCTTCTATCATAGGTTGTGAATAAGTGGTTTGCTCTTCAAGCAATGTCAGATATTCCAGGGAATGTTGCTAATGTTCAAAAGTTGTTGTCTCACCCTGCTTTTGATTTACACAATCCGAACAAGGTGATAATCTAGCTTTTACTGGTATCATCTTTAGGGCCCTCTTTTCTTTGTGTTCAAGTACACAATACCATTTTTGCTTGTGATTCAGGTTTACTCACTAATAGGAGGATTCTGCGGATCACCTGTGAATTTCCACACAAAAGATGGGTCGGGCTACAAGTTATTGGGTGACATCGTGTTGCAACTGGATAAGATCAATCCTCAGGTTTGTCTCAGTTTGTAGGAGTATGGTGGTTCAGAACTTAAAAATTGTAAACCAACACATAATTCGTCTCCCTCTTACAGACAATCGAATTGCTAGTAATAATTTCTGATATTTATTGCTGCAATTTTTCTCGACTCTGTTGAAATCCAGGTTGCCTCCCGCATGGTGTCAGCCTTCTCGAGGTGGAGGCGCTATGATGAGACAAGGCAAACTCTCGCGGAGGTGAGCTTGCTCTTAGCTCTTGCGCTCTTTTTGCTCTTTCTTTACTTTCTTTTCCGTACTTTGCTTAGCTTTGGGATGAAGTCAGACACAAAGTGCCTTCCTTTTTATTACTGATATCCTCCCTCCTACATACAAAATTGCTTATGCTGCTTTACTTGCTCAAAAGCCTTGTTTTTCTTTTGTACAGGCACAATTGGAGATGATTATGTCGGCAAACGGACTCTCAGAGAATGTTTATGAGATCGCCTCAAAAAGTTTGGCTGCATAAAAGATATGCTAATGCGAGTTACATGATATACAGAAGTTGCGGTGGAACTTATGTTATATTTTCGTGAGCGTGTTTGCAGAAACAGCATGTAAATTATCTAAGTATCTGCAGAAATGTGTTAAGAAACTCGATCTCGATTGTGGCTCAACAGTATCAGCATAATTAATCATCTTCTGCAGTTCATAATGCGTTCTCTGTTTTAAATTGCTATTGAGCAATCTATGGGCACAGTCTGCTGTTTCTTGGTTCGTGGTATTGTCGCTATTAATGTTATTACGGCTGGTTGACAAGATTTTGCGGTTAGATTTCCTTTTTGGCACTTTCATAGAGAATAATGGTCAACTTAAGCAACCAATCTTGCACTGTAGTTTGGGCGAAAATGCAAAATTGAGGACGAGCATACTTTCACCGCTCAAAGCAAAAGAGAAGGAAAAAGAACAAATCATCAACAGGTTCTCGTCAGGAAGTCTTGTGTGTAATGTGCGGTTGGGATGAATGAATTTTAGAAACGAAGTTGTGACTGTTGGGATCACGTAATATATAGGATACGTCAAGATGCTTCCACGGCCGTCTGATTAAGAATCCGATTCATTTTTGTACGGACAGGTGTATTAATCAGAAGAAAAGAACAGATCAGTGGGCCTACTATTTTAGGAGCGCGTCTATACCGCGTGCGCCTTTTCGGTGCAGGCCAAGCACGCAGCGGAGGAGAAAGAAAGCATGCTTCTTGTCCGTCTCTCGCGGAGCAGCCATCGCCGTCCGTCATCAGCCCATAAACATATTCTTCTTCCTTCTCTTCTAGAAAAACAAACGCCGTCAGTTGTCATAGCGGGACCCCGTTAGGCCCGATTCCCAAGTGCCTGCCCTGTCACTCCATTCTTCTCTATCCGCAACGACCATCTATTATTCAGTAAATTACAGAATTGGCATCCAACCCAACGTTGAATGCGAGCGTTACCAACAAAGTGGAAGGAGCGTGCTGACCTCGTTATCCCACCCGTATACGAACCATCTCTCTTTTTTTTTTTGTTAGCCATTTCGTAATTTTGAAAGGTATTTAACTAAAATATATCTGTACCAATTTTGACAATATATATACATATATTATCTGAACAAAAAAAAGTTCAAATCATAATTGAATATAAAATATAAATTTTGCCCATGTCAAATTTTATTTTAAAATGCAATAATTTAGATAAAGTTCTCTATATTTTTTTTTATAGCTACTATTATGCCATGATTTGATGCCAATCTTACCGCTCCTCACGCCAAATGGCCAATCCCAGTCACATAGTTTATGTATTTATTTATTTAATTAAAGTTCCGGATTAAATTTTTTTTTTGAAGTCGTTCATTTTATAAATTTTCTTACAGAGCGCGCCGTAACCGGTTGAACGGCACGCCGGCATGCACCGTATGATTAGGATGCATTTGTAATAAACTCATTTTAATATTATTAAATCCTTTATCTACATGACTACATACATACATAAAAATTGTAACCCCTCTAATTGAGGTTAATTAAGAGGTCTAATGCGTCAGCGTTGAACCATCCTCTAAACATAAAAAACCCAATACCTACCGTTCAATAAACTTACTGGGTTAAGTACTCTTGGGCGCTCTCTCTCTCTCTCTCTCTCTCTCTCTCTCTCTCTTGAGTCTTTTTTTTTTTCTTTTTCCCCTCATTTAGGAAAGAAGCAAATGGGAACCCTCGAAATTCCCACATCACGTGGTCAACGACGTTTCTCGCCTTCTCCGGTTCCCTCGCCCCCCAAAAGAAACTCCCACCTCCACCATCCACGAACCTACTTTTTGATTTTTTTTTTTTTCGAGTTTACCCAAAATTCACTTAAATGCTTCTGGATTCTTTTCTCAATGCATTAGAATAAAAAAAAAACTATCGTAATATAAATTAATGAAGAAAGAAATATCTTAAATAAGTTGTAAATTATTTAAATTTATTGAGAATGGTAAAAATAATAAAAAATACTTGTACTACATGTACAATACACATCATAATTATTTTATTGAATATATATATATATATATATATATATATATATATATATATATATATATATATATATATATATATATTGATTAAAAAAAATTATTAATCAGATTTTTTTAGTAAACAAAAAAAAGAAAAGGATAAGCATATTTTTTGTTTTCAAATTATTTTAGTAAACGAAAAAGATATATAGTTTTAGGCGTTTAATAGATTGTTTTCAGTTTTTAATTTTTTCATATAAAAAAGGTGGATATTATTTTTTAAATTTTGTTGTCAATTTTACAGATATTCGACTGGAGGGATGCTAGTTGTACATTCTTTTAGGAGTGTACATCCTACACTCCATTCTATTTTAGAGTGAATATTATTTTACTCATCATATCGAGTGACGAGTAAAATTCATCCCACTCCAAAATAAAATGGAATGTAAGATATACACAGATGTATGTATACCCATTCGGCTATGCAGCAGATAGGGAGGAGTTGGGCGGTCTACGGATGACATGGTAGACTGGATCTAGCTAGGCAGGTGGGGAGTAACTTTCCTCTCTTCGATGGCACTCCCGTAATTTTCGCCTAACAGCAAGCCCAAATGCCCACCACCCCGATATTTATACCCATCCCCATCCATCCCGAAGAAAATTCAGCACCAAAACCAACATAACAAGTAAAGTAGAGAGAAAAAAGAAAGAAAAAAATGGGGTCGCGTTACGAGGTGGAGGTGACGGTCGTGTCGGCGCGGGACCTGAAGAACGTGAACTGGCGACACGGCGAGCTGGTGGCCTATGCCGTGGTGTGGGTCGACGACGGGCCGAGGAGCTCGACGAGGGCCGACCCCGACGGCGGCGTCAATCCGGTCTGGGACGAGAAGCTCTGCCTGCAGCTGCCCCCTGACGCGCGCCTCGACGAGGCCGTCCTCCGCGTCGACGTCGTCCACGCCGGACCCCCACGCGACGGCACCAAGCCCCTCGTCGGCTCCGCCCGCCTCCCCCTCCGCCAACTCCTCGACGACGTCGGCATCGGATCCAAGTCCTCCCGCACCCTCCCCCTCAAGCGCCCCTCCGGACGCCCCCACGGCTCCATCGACCTCAAGCTCGCCGTCCGCGACGCCGCCCCGCCGCGCCCCCGCTACTACGACTCCTACGCCGCTCCCCCCTACGCCCAGTCCAGGGACTACCGCTCCGGCGACGGATCCTACGGCCAACCCTACGCCCAGCCCTACGGCCAACCCTACGCGGCGCCGCCTCCTCCATCGGGGTACCCCTACGATGCTCCGCCGCCACAGCCGTACGGAGCGGCGCCTCCGCCTACTGCGGCGGCGTATGGCGGAGCGGGGTCGGGGTATGATGGGTCGGGGTCGTACGCGGTGGAGGAGAAGAAGAAGTCAAAGTTCGGGGTGGGGACGGGAGTGGCGGTGGGGGCGGCGGCGGGGTTGCTCGGGGGACTGGCGCTCGTAGAAGGGGTGGACTATTTCGAGAATAAGGTCTCCGACGAGGCGGCGGAGAAGGTGGAGAACGATCTCGGCGACGACGGCAACTACGACGATGAGGACTACGGCGGCGACGATTACTAAGATGATCGCGGATTTGGGTGGGACATAAACCAAAAAGAAAAAAGAGAAATGAAGAAAAATAAAAATAACTAGTGTTTAATCGCGGCGATGTTATGTTACTGGTATTTTGTTATTTGTATTTCGCTCTTTCCTTTTAATTAAGAGTGTGGTGGTATGGAGTGTTATTTGATCGTTTTCAAATGAATCTCGGTGTTTCTCTGTTTTCTATGCATATATCTTTTGTTCCACCCCTGGAGTTAATGGCAAAACTGGTGACAGAAAAAAAATGGGTGGATTCTGGAAGATGAGAGTTTGGTGAGTAAATTACGACTCCCGATATGCTATTCATACACCCTATTTAGGATGTATGATATGTATTTTGTTTAGTTTAAGATAAAAAATCTCTCACTTGTTAAAATTTATCTCATTTTATTTATAATGGGAAGTAAGATATGCACTCAGAGTGTATAAAAAGATAATCTTCTACATCTAACAAGCTGTATATTTTTCTAGCAAAATTTTTGCCAGTATCGCATAACATTAAAGAAGCAAATCAGTAGTCAGGCCCTCCTTCCTTTTTAATCTTTCTCTCCAATCAAAACCAATCCAACTGATTGAGTCTCAAACCATGAGCTTTTCTAATCAGCACATCTGTTGAAGATATTCCTTGCCGTGAATTCCTACTAATTAAAATTTGTAGCTTGTGGCCTTTGACAAGAACAATTCCCTAGTCATGCGTTGCGTTTTGGAAACGCAACACGAAGCGTAGGTTCGGTTGTAAAGCACTAATTCCTACTAAGATCCTAATAACTGTACCTTTGGGTTCGAACGATTCGACCCTGATCCGCACACCCGGATCCGTTTGTTGGACTCGATCGGTCCTAGTTTTCACTTGAGTTGCGACTTGATTGAGCCAGGCCATGTTTAACTCCAATTGGAGATGGTTCATGTAATTTTTCATTTACGACCGCCAATAGCCGGTAACTAACCGGTCGAGTCAGTTACGGGACATCGGCCCACTATAAAAGCAACCCCCCATTTCGCCCTGTTGCTTTGATCGCAAGTATCTCTTCTCCTTGCTTCGGGACAGGAAACCCTACGATCGCTCTCTCCTCTCGATCTTTATTTAGGTACTCGTACGATCGCTAGGGTTTCATTAGGGTTGAATTCACTGGATTTTCTAATCCTATTTTAAGCTTTCTATTAGGATTTTGGTTCCTGCTCATCGTTTATCTCCTAATTTAGGGTTCTGATTTGTTACTAGTTGATTGTTGAGGTGGTTCTGTGAATTGCTTGTTGTGGCGATTTAAGATGGTTTATTTTTGAATGAATGATCTAGAATCCGATTGTTATCACAGTGGTCTTTGTTGATGCAGAAGCTGCTTCTGCTGCTTTTAAGAGAAATTGATTGTGTCTTATAATTAGGTCGTATTTGATTATTTCTCTGATTTATTTGTTCTCTGTGTACATAACTATACCAAACTTCTATCTATTGATGAAATTGTTTGCAATTAGAGGAAATTTCTCTTTAAACTGCAGTTTTTTGCCTTTAGCTATGTGTTCTTTGCTGCTTATGTATCTTCGTGCGATTTTGCATGCAATATTGAGCAGAACTAGCACCTTCAGGAGAGCTAGCTACATCTACACCTCTTTGTTCCTTTATATTTTTGGGTTTTTGGTCTACTATAATATACTTCCTGCCATAGTGTTGTTAGTTTCTTCCTGGTTCATTTGGATATATAACAGATATGCGCACTAGTGCCGTGTGAAAATCCTATCCATTTCTTCATAGAATGATGGTTGAGATTGTTGCTACATTTATTTCTACAGTTGGATGCTTTTGCATCATTTCTATTGCTTTTTAATTGCATTCTTATTGCTCTTTCCAGTTCCTTGGGAGTTTCTCTCGGGGTATATTAGGATGATGGGTTCTCTTCTCTTTTTCCTTTCAATTTTTGTATTTCTTGTACATAAACGTATTATTCGTTGATTTATTGTTTTCTGTAGGGAATATATACTAATGCCTAATATTGTTCATCACTTTGATTAGTATTTTTTTTTCAATGAATATTTGCTTCCATGTTTTCTCTTTGAGGGTTCAGTAACAGCTCAGCTTCTTTCTCTTGCTACATCAGCTAAACATGCTTGTAAAATATCCTGCTTTACTTCCGTTTATTTGGCATGACTTAAGTTTCATATTCAACATTTCTTTGAACCTTAGGTCTCTAAGATGTCGGACAATGAGAGAGATGTTAAGGGGACGGCATCTCCCCGCGGAAATGAATGGGAGGTTGTATCTCTCACGTCATCTGTATATGCTGCTGCTCCTGGTCCTGGAAAAATTGAGCAGTCAAACGAAACTAAGAGTACCGAATATGTAGCAAAAGATTATGAATCTTCTGACCCGATGTTTATGTCTGGTCATTTTGAGATGTTACCTAATGAAATTGAAAACCTTCTGAAAGAACCTGATTGTAAAGGAGTCCAGAAAGGGTTATGCAATCAAGATATCTGCTCTTCTGAAACAGAAGTTGATGAACCCTGTAAAACATATGAAGAAAGTTGTAAGATTAAATCTGATGACGATCTGCATGGAATTAATCAGTTCTTTGACAAGGAGAAGAGTCTCTCTATAGATGACATGGAGTTTGGAGATGGCAAGACTCTGCGAGGTCTGGGCTTGATTGGGGAAGAGCCTTCTATATACACCTCTTCTGAATTTAATGCTTTTCATTCTGAGAGAGAAATAAGTAGATCGGCTTATTGTAGTGAAAGCAGTGGGATTGTTGAACCCCATGATCCTAGCAACATGTCTGCAGACTCTTCTCTTGTTGATGCTTCTGTGTTAAAGGAAGGTAGCGGAAATGAGGGATCTGGTGTGCCCTCTAAAGCATGGTGGAAGAGGCAGGCTGAGTGTATGTATAGTAAGGCAAAAGAGACTAACACATTTTGGTCTGTATTTGTGGCTGCTGCTTTAGTGGGGATTGTAGTTCTAGGCCGACGATGGCAACGGGAAAAATTGCAGCTTCAGCAACTTAAACTGCAATTTAACATCAACAATGAGGTATTTTTTATTCTATTGAAGATATATTTAGAGTTATATTTGCAAAGATTTTTATCACATCTGCTTGTCTATGAATTTGTTCCAGCATTATTTTCTTATGTTTTGCGTTTCTCATTTTGGTCATGTAATTTATGCGGAGCGTATCAGGTTGAGTAAGCTGTATTGAAAATGAACATGATGAGGTTAGGGTATGTAAAATAGCATTTGTATCTTTTAGGCTATCGTCTTAAGCTGAAAATTGTAGTTCTAGCTTAGGCTATTTGATTTTTAGCTGATTTTTGTGAATGAATACTGAGGCAAAGAGAAATTGGTGGAAACATATTTAAAATTATGTTGAAATTTATACTAGCATTCGGGAAATTTATTGGTGGGGGAGTAACTTCCCAATGATCATACCTTTCACATTGAATTAGGCAATGCCATGTCATTTAATCTACCATATGATGTCTGTAAGCTGCGTTGCTATGGTACAGAAGACTACTCAATCTGATCTATTGTTGCCATTTGTTGAATTTCTTCTCTTTTCTGTTATGACATAAGTAGGGTGAGAAAGCATGGTGGTACAATTTGTGAATGCAGGAGATTACGGCTATTGTTCCAGGATTTTTATTGTTTTTAAATTACCTATTCTGGAGCTTCCTTGAGGTTTTAATCTAGATATAATCTGGTTATTGTTGTTGCTAACATTCACGCCATGTGACAGTTTGTAAGGTTTGGTATGTGTGCTTCAGTCACTTGTCACTAAGAACCTAATGGCTGTTTTATTGGCATGATGACAGAGGAGTTTCATGGCGGTTCCATTCAGCCGGTTCAAGGCTATTTTGGTTGCTGGCAATCAACACAGGCCTTTGATGCAAGGTGATGCTGCATTTGGCCGATAAGGTCTTTACTTCTTATATTGATGATGTTGACGAAAAACTACAAGTGAGTGGGGAGGGGGGGGAGGTGAGGTGGGGAGGGTTGTGAATGTTGGTTATTACATATGCTTGGTTGGTTATGAAACTGTTACTCTGTTTTTTTTCTCATGTTCTTCTATTTTCTGATGCTGTTAATGCTTGGGTATTGTAAATTTAATATTTCAGTGAATTATTGATGCATGTAAATATGAGTAGATTGAATTATAAATAGATTTAAATGTAACTAATCTGTAAATCATTAGGGTTATAATAATTGTGGCAATATGTATATAAAAGGGGGTCATAAGCCAAGCTGATTGTGATTGGTATATGGTTGATCTAGAAAAGCTAATGATGATGAAGTCAAATGCACAGAGGGAAGATGCAGAGTGCAGAGGCTACTATTGTAGCTTTTATTAGTAGTTCATGTAGTTGGTTGTTTTGGAAGCTGGAGCATATCAGTATGTTTCGCATGTTTCTCAAAGCAGTTTCTTTGTTTTAAGAATTCGTCCCTCAAAAACAGTGGGCGGGAATCAGTACAAACATAGTTCTAGATTTTGTTTTCGCAGTCTTTAGTTAGACTAATAAAAATTAGGTTGGGATCGAGGTACCATCCACAGTGAGGGACCGATCGGAAGTAAAAAGTCAGAAAGCGAGGAATTTATGAATTTCACGAACTCAGACCTTGAGCCTGCCTCCCATCCTATCCTGCTGAAGTCAAAAAGTTGGATATTTCTATAATTGTGAGCGGAAGTTTGTGTGATATTGCAGCTTTGATGTCGAATTAGATTGATGGTGCCAATAATCTCTTCAAAGTTACGAATTTAACCTTCGAGTTCTTATAAATGAACAGAGCCTTATTCCGCATGGGACTTTTCTATTACATCTGTTGCGACCGAACACTGCCGAGTATTATACAGGACAGTACATCTGCACTATTATGTACTATTGGAGCGTATAAAGGGTGAACATTGAAGATTAGTTGCTGTGAAACATATACTATATTTCTACTCGTAACCTCCAATATATGCAAAGGCGAGGGTTTCTCAGCAGCATTTCCTGTTTTCTTCAATAAATAGCCAAATCATCATCAGGCTCAAAAAGATTCGAGAGGTGTTAATATTAGTCCCACTTTCTAAGCCAAAAATATCACAGTATAATAAAGCAGAGAGATCAAATTGTTGATTGGACAAGAAAAGCTATGAACGATAAGATAAGGAAGTGCCTTTATTTATCAAATAGTAAGGAAAACCCTAGTACCATTCCAGTGACAATATTCCTGCAAAAAAAAACTATTGAGCCGTGAGCTTGAAAATAGCCTTTTTATTCAGCCCAAGGAGAACAAGATCCATCATACACCATCCATTACCTCCTCACAAACTCGTGACCGTCCGATCGAGGACCTAGAGCTCTACATAGAGAACTCAAATGCCAAAGGTTTAAAGTTGCCCTGCATGGGAGAGAGACCTCCTATGTATACTTGATGAATGCCAAAGGTTTTGAAGTTGCCCCGCAGGAGAAAGAGTCAAAAGAGACCCTCTTTTTTTCCCCCCACCAACCCCATTCTACAAAATGGATCATTAGACACACAGGGCATTGGTGAGGAAACAAGTTTCCTCTTACATGCTCACATGGTGAGTGAGATGTTGATATTTGAGTTGAAGAGGAATGAAGGAAGAGGGAGAGCATAAATTGTTAGTTGCTATATATATAGACATGTCGGAGGAGGTCACTTCATATGAGAGGTGTGGAGGGTCATAGAAGTAATAAAGGGGAAGTGTGACTTGAAGTAGAAGATACAAGTGGCTTTAGAGAGGGATCTTTTTTTTTTATATTGTGTTGGAGGGAAAAGATGGCACTTGTGGAAAGATACATGGGTGATGGCATCTTCGTAGGATATGCTACACTGCATTACCTACTTTTTTATCACTCCTTTTCTCTTTGTTTCACAGCATCTTGGGATATACTTGGGATATTGTACTGACTATGATATATATATATATTATGGAAAATGCTTTTTATATACCCCAAAAGGGATGTCTATCTTACACCCCACCCATCCGAGGATGGGGTGAATTTCACCCATCACTTGATGTGATGGGTAGAAAAGCCCCCATCCTTGGATGGGTGGGGGTGTAAGATGTACACCCATAAATGGGTGTACATGTAGTATTTTTTATTATTATATATTATTATATAGAAAGAGAGATCGAGTTCGGTTACTATACTTGTAAAAATACTAAATAATTGATACTTATAAATTTTTTATCGTTAGATCTATTTATTTTGATTAATTTCACATCTTATATCATACTATTCTACCAATCATTCACTAAATCTTAGAAAACTATTATTATTCTATCTGCATATTCTTTCATCTGAAGATTAAAAATCTACCAGTATTAATAATTTAATACTTTCAAAAATATAAAAGCGCAATTATATATATATATATATATATATATATATATATATATATATATATATATATATATATATATATATATATATTGAATGGTTCCTCTCTTTTTTTTTGATCCTTATCTTGTTTCTATGCAGTTTCCTCTTCCTGTGTTGTTATAATGGTCACCGGGATAGGAGGAAGAAAATTAACGCGCAATGGAAAAGCACATCTCTTTTTGATATACTAGTATAATTGTTACAGCTTCTGTAACAACATTTTGACAGCATCTAGAATATAATCAACAGACAAAAATTTCTGCAAGATATGTCTTAGGCTTATCATATAGCACACATCTCATGAAACACTAAAGTTGCTAATTGGATGGCCTCTAATTCTTTGGATTTTTATCTATATAATATAATATATGTATGTATGTATGTAACATTTTGTGTGTAGTGGTGTTATACAGAAATCACAATTATTGAAATGATTCAGAATTAATCTCATAACATCCCATGCGGTCAGTGTCGCATACATGAACTCTACAGAATTTTTGCCCGTGTTTTTTCTTCTGACTTTTAAAGGATTTTCAATTACCAAGAAAAAAAATTCACATAAAATTTTACTAATCACATTAATATGACTAGCAAAAAATATTTTATTTTTAGATGGATGGTACGTACATTATACACGCTAAATAGAATGTATAAATAGATGGGCTAAAAGAAGGGGCCCATTAGCCTGGTCCGAGGCTCTTGGGGCCCAACATCGTGGATTGGCTCCGAATGGTCCAGCCCGTGATCCAAGAACGCATTTACCAGTACTCTCGGAGTGAGATTAGATTCAATCTCATGGCTATCATAAAAAACTGGAAGGAGATGTACGTTGCTGAGCTCAAGGATCTGCAGAAGAGGAGGTAATAGCTTCGGACAACAAATCCTGCCGTAGATGCAATAAACACATCATTAACAGAAGTGTCTTCTTCGTGCCCCCAAATGGGTTGTGAAGCGGCTGGAGGCGCTGCGCAGATCGTTTTTTTGGAAAGGGACGGCAAGCGTCGCTGGGGGACACTGCCTCGTGAACTGGAAAACGGTATGCAGGAGCACCAGGGAGGGTGGTTTAGGGGTTCTGAGCCTGGAGAACATGAACACCGCTCTGCTTGCAAAGTGGTGGTGGAGATTTTTCACGGACAAGAACATCCCGTGGGGCCCCCTCATCAAAGGGATCTACTATGGACGAAGAAAGCCACTTAGAGAAGGTAGATCCTTCAGACCGCTCTCACAATGGTGGCGCAATGTACTTTCCACTAGGGACATCTTTAGATGCGGTACGTCGTTCTCGCTGGGGAACGGGCGTGACATTTGCTTTTGGTTGGACATCTGGGCCGCTCAAGCACCTCTTCGAACCCTCTTTCCAGCAATCTTCGACTCCGTTAGGGGGAAGAATTGTCGGGTGAGGGATTGTTGGAGGGCAAACAGATGGAAGTGGGGATACATCCTTCGCGGGCTCATCCCCGGTATCCCACTTGATTCAGATCAAGTCAATCTACTCAAAGAAACCATTGTATCAAATCCCATTCTCCCCTCTAAGGACGTGGCGCGCTGGCGTTGGTCCGAATCCGGAAAGTTTTCGGTCAAATCTCTCTATCTCTTTCTCCAGAACGGCGGCGTCTCAGATCTGAGTTTCAAGGAAATTTGGAAGACTAAGATCCCTCTCAAGATTAAAATCTTTCTCTGGCTAGTCCTAAGGAGCAAGGTCAACACTAAAGACAATCTACTTCGAAGGGGCTGGTCTGGAAACGATACTTGCGTCTTATGCTTGGACAACGCGGAGACGGTCAACCATCTTTTCCTGGGCTGTCAAGTTACAAAAGGCATACTGCACGCTACGCTTCTGGACGTCGCCTCCCTCAACCACACCCCTTCGGCTGCCTCTCTCTGGAAAACCACTTGCTTGAGAAGCGGCGCTCTGCGCGACAATGAGCTAGCAGGGATTGCATCTGTCTGGTGGTGTATCTGGCTCGAACGAAATAGGCGGATCTTTGACAACCAAAGAAAATCGGCAGGGTGCCTTCTTAAGGATGCCCGCGAATTAGCGTGCTGGTGGGCTCATCTCGTGACGTGATCATCTTGTGTCGTGATCTTTTTTTTTTTTTTTTTTTTTTTTTTTTTTTTTTTAGGTCTAGTTGCCTACACCTTTTGCCTAATTCATCTCCCCATGAATGAAGCGGTAGCATGCTACCTTCTCTCAAAAAAAAAAACAGAAGTGTCTTCTGCGATCGCGAGTGTGAGTGAGAAGATTATAATGGAAGAAGAGAAGTTTAAGAACACGATTACATATATATTGTTCGAATCCGAGATAAAAGTCGGGTTACAATGAACTTATAGAGTCCTTGTTGTTTTTTTTTTTTTTTTTTTTTTTTTTTTTTTTTTTCCGCCTTTTTTTTCTTAACATGTATCAAATTTAGCCATAGCAACAATTGAATGTTTTTTTTGTATGGAAGCAAAGCAGTCTAATTCAAATACAAAGCATGCAACAACATGCCTGAACCAAAGTCAACTCAAATGCATGTTACAAAAAATACATATGGGAACCTTTTGACTAATTGGTTTCAAAATAACGATCTCATGTAATTCTTTTTTCTTTTTTTTTTTTTTTTTTTTTTTTTTGCTGAGCCTATAGTTCTACTGAACAATCACTTAGATTTGTTGCAACTGATTTACAAAATTTTAATTTATATTTTAATTAGATCCTTTGGTTAAACTCCGTCTAATTGCTCTAATTAATAGAGAAATTAATGACACGGTCCACACAATTTAAAGCTTAGAGATTAAAAGAAGCTTCATGCATGCATGATGCATGGAGTCATCTAAATGAAATGAAAATCCATCGACTTAAAAAGTTTGTCGATTTAAATGAAACTTTTGCGTAGTAATTTTTATTATAATATTTTTACTAAATGAAAATAATGTTCTCAAAGCGAAATCCATGTGCCATTGGTCCTTTAAATTTGACTACATTAAAAAATTAATAATATTTTTATCCGTCCATTCAGCTGCCAACAACTATTACGACATAATCAAATCTCAGCTTCTACCTCCTCTTCTTTTATTTGTCCTAAACAAATTTAAATATTCAAATGTGCTCACTTTGAAGAGATCAAACCATGTAAAATCCCCCCCGAGAAATCAAAGGCCATTAAAATATTTATAACCCATATATTATAACAAGTCCAACATGTAAAAAATTAGTATATACTATAAGGATCAACATGTTTGATCCTAACCATGATTGGAGTATTATAATGTTTACTCAAACTATATATTTTAATTGAAATGTTGTGGTTTTTTTGGGCTCGGTATCATTTGAGGGAGGCTTAAGTAGGGATGTCTCTAAGTGCTTAAGTTGACTTGAAGCTTTCTCAAATGTCTTTTATGTGATCTCACCATACAATTTCTCATTTCCTTCTCTATACAAGAAAAACAAGGACTTATATATCTTAAGTCTCAATCCATCTATAGCATAACCCTTTTAATTTTTGCCTCCACCATGTGAGAGAGAAAAATTTTGGATTGTTACTGTAAAGGATGATTCCGGAGGCCACCACTTCCTACTTTCAACACAACCAACAAAGCTTTCAGATGTACGATGGGATCAATGAGTTGCTGCCGCCGTCGACCGGTGGTTCCGTCGACGGCCAAGCTCAAAACCTTTTGTACAATCTTTCGGTTTTAAAGGTCAAAATCCAGCAGCTGCAGACCCTTGTGGGCCTCGCGGTGGCCCCCAGCACGGCACGGCCCGAGCCGGTGGCCGTCGCGGCCTCCAGTGCCGAAGCAGTGATCCAGGAGATCATCGTCGCCGCCTCGTCGATGATGTACGCCTTCCAACAAGCAGAGCTCCGATCCCTAGGCGCCTCGAGAGGTGCGATCAGAGAAGAAGAGATTTCCCATCACAACAATCATGTCAAATCTTGCTACGATGGTTCATCTCAAGGCACAAGTGAGGTGATAGATCATGTCCTTCACAACCTAGATGCTAGTGGTGCAAGAAAAGGCTTGTACACTAACAACATTCATGAAGCAAATTACAGTTGCAATAATAGCATGAGCCCTACCATGAAGGCTTCTCATCAAAGAGTCAATGGTAACAACAATAACAATAACAAAAGAAATAGTATTGAGAATGAGCAGACGGGTTCGCCCTCGTACGACATAATAGAGCTGGAGGCGACCCACCTCCTAGCGAAATATACGCACTACTGCCATGTATGCGGGAAGGGGTTCAAGCGAGATGCGAACCTACGGATGCACATGCGGGCGCACGGCGACGAGTACAAGACCAACTCCGCGCTCACCAGACCCCCGAAGGAAGGGAACTGTGGAGCCGTAGGCGCCGCAGCAGATTGCGCGGTCGCTGGTCGAAAGTACTCGTGCCCGCACGAGGGGTGCAGGTGGAACCGGAAACACGCAAAGTTCCAGCCTTTGAAATCGATCATATGCGCGAAGAATCACTACAAGAGAAGCCACTGCCCCAAGATGTACGTTTGCAACCGCTGCAACAGGAAGCAGTTTTCGGTGCTCTCGGATCTGCGGACGCACGAGAAGCACTGCGGGGACACCAAGTGGCTGTGCTCCTGTGGGACTACATTCTCACGGAAGGATAAGCTCATGGGACACGTGGCGCTCTTTGTGGGGCACACTCCGGTGGTGGGCTGTTTCGAGAAGCAACAGGAGATCAAGGGAGAGGAGAAGGGATTCATGGAGACTGCTTGATCATCAAGTGTAATAATGTAAGTTAATTTATTGATACGTGGTTATGCGTCGTGATAAATTTATATATATATATATATACATATATATATCATGTGTAGATATATATAGTGTTGTAGTACATTGTGTTGTTGTATTTTGAATCATAAGCAATGAAGCTAGCTGGTGCTTTATATTGAATGAATTTATGTATATATACACACTCCAAATATATATGTATGTTTAACTTTGTTTCAAATGTCAAGCTATCAGTTAAGTTGATAATTAGCTAGAAGTATTCATGTTCAAATTTAAGTTTCATTGAAAATGGGCTATACATATAGTTGCAATAAGTATTTCATGAATAAAAAGTATTTAGCTTTCTTTATAAAGAGAAGAAGCAATGGCAGGCCCAAAAATTATAGCTGTGACATGAAGTACTGTTGCAACACACAAAGTTATTGTTAAGCATTTAATGAACAAGTTTTTTTTTTTCCTAGAGATTGGTATTATGCTACTATTTTATTTATTTTATTGAAATAAGTTTAGCTGAAAAAATAAAATTACTAAACTTCAAATAAACTTGAGACTTTATATATATGTTAACCATGGAGTCTTTTGTAGTTTGTGCTAGAGTCTGTCTGTATTTAATAAAATAGTTACTAGTTATTTTTTTGAGAGGAGTGCATTCAATTGCACTTCTGCTAAAACAATAAAGAAGCACTTTCGATCAGGACAACTTAATTAGAATTTGTAGTGATGAATGTTTAATTAGTTTACTTGCAGTGTTGGAAGTTTTGGCTTATGAATATAGAATTATCGCTATGAATGAACGAATGAACAAAATATAATGTTTAGATAGAGTTGAACTGGAATACTATCAGTAGCAAATAAGCTCTGTTGCTACTGATTTATTTTTGAAGATGAAACTTTTAAATCGACGATCGATACGTTAAATATGATCTAAATCATTTAAATTATTTAGAAATCAAATTTTATATTTTTTCGATATTGTTCTCTGTCCATTAAGCGAACATAAAAATGAACGGTTGAAAATGAATATTATTCAAAAAATAATGAAAGAATTATTATAATTAAGATCAAGAGTATAGATCTTATTTTAAATAGTGTAAAAAATTTTCAAATCAAAATTTAATTAATTTAGATTTTTTTACACCGTTAAACTAGAAAATATCTCATATCGACCATTAATATTATAAATTTTATAATCCGTTTATCATTAGATTAATGATGTCGAAAAAATTTAAAATTTGATTTTTAAATACTTCAAATTGAATAGACTATGTTTATCGATACCGATCGTTGATTTGAAAGCTCTATTATTAGAAATAAATCGATATCAACGGAGTCTGTTTGCTATCGATAGTATTGCAGCACAACTCGTTTATATATATGTATATATATATATATTATATATATATATATATATATATATATATATATATATATATATATATATAAAGAGAGAGAGAGAGAGAGAGAGTGAGAGAGAGAGAGAGTTTATATGTTTTTAAAAGTACAATTAAATTCATGCTTGTAAATTTTTTACTATTGAATTTATATTTTTTATTTTATCTTTTTTTTTCTTTAGTTGACTTTACAAAAATACAAATCATAATACAAATCCAATGATAAAAAATTTATAAGTATAAATAAATTTATGCTTTTAAAAACATATAAACTCTACTATATATATATATATATATATATATATATATATATATATATATATATATATATATATATATATATATATATATATAGCATTCTATCAATAAAGTGTGGTAAGATTTTCTTTTTTTAGTCCAAACTCTAATGCATGTCATTATCCAGTGGTATTACGTGCACGAAAGAAACCCTGATGCATGTATCCAAAGTCCAAATTTAGGGCACATGATATGCTTCTCTAAATCCCAGTGCATGCACTAGGCAACAAGCCAGAACAAGCTGTTGCCATTATTCCCTTTTCTCGAGATGATGAAGTCATGTTCTCGGGAATTTTTTAAAAATAACCCTATAACAATTGGAAATTTGGGAAATAACCCTCCCAAATTTAATTTTGCAAAAATAACCCTACTTTTGCCACCTCAGCGCCACGGAGGAGAGAGGAACTGAAGACGCTGAAGCGTTCAGCGCCTCCACAAAAAACCTGTGAAGGCGCTGACTGGATCAGCGCCTCAATATGAAAGCGCTGATCCATTCAGCGCCTTCACAAAAAACTGTGAAGACGCTGAATGGATAAGCGTCTTTAGTATGAAAATACTAAAGACGCTTATCCACTCAGCGCCTTTAACTAACGTTTTTGTGAAGGCGCTGAATGGATAAGCGTCTTTAGTATGACTAAGACGCTTATCCACTCAGCGCCTTTAACTAACGTTTTTTGTGAAGGCGCCGCACACGCTACAAGTTGAGGACTTGGCCACGCTACAAGTGGGTTCTCTGTAAAGGCGCCGCTGTAAAGGCGCTGAGTGGATAAGCGTCTTTTTAGTGTTTTATACTAAAGACGCTTATCCACTCAGCGCCTTTAACTATGTTAAAGACGCTGATTGGTTCAGCGCCTTTAACATAATTGTTGAAGGCGCTGATCCATTCAGCGCCTTCACAGGGTTTTTTGTGAAGGCGCTGAACGCTTCAGCGTCTTCAGTTTCTCTCTCCTCCGTGGCGCCGAGGTGGCAAAAGTAGGGTTAGATTTACAAATTTTTTTTTGCCGAGGTTATTTTGCAAAAATCAAAGTTTCAGAGGGTTAGTTTTAAAAAATCCCCCATGTTCTCTCTACTTCTTCCTCGTATAATATTTTTTTCTTTTGTTTGTTTCTTTCTCTTTGTTAGATAAGAAATTCTCTTGCTTCTTTCTTGTTCATGTAAAATAATTAAGCGCGGTACCACGCCTTTGGCATTGCTTGTGATTTCTATTTAATTTATTTTCTCTCAAGCTCTTTGAGATCAAAAGGACTTTGGAAATGGATTTCTAGGCATTTATATATTATTGTAATTGTTTGTTTACACGCCCCTCTTTTTTTTTTTTCAACTACGATAAGTTAGTATATATAATGTTTTAACTGAACTCACTTTAGCATTAATACAATTAATTATGTACGGTCAATGGGTTGATCTCTTCCACACGTACGATTATCAATTTCAAAAAAACAAAAAGAAGAAGAGGCTGATATTTCTTGCTTGATTAACACATTTATGAGCACTAATTCAAAATTGTGTTCTATTATAGAAATGTTAAACTAGTTATGGAGATGCATGCTTACCTCTGCAAGATTAATAATTAAAAATAATAATAAGTTTTATGTCGATCTGCAAGAGTTGTAGAAATATTTGGAATCGCAAATGCATTACTAATTTTGATCATCGTTGATACGTCCATGCAAAATAAATCTATCCAATCAATTAACTTTCAAAAAATCAAACCATAGATATTATGTATTAAGCTGATGCTGCTTTTATATATATATATATATATATATATATATATATATATATATATATAGTCTGCTTACTATACTCTTATGAGTAAAATCTTCTTATACTAATAAGTTTTTATCCCTTTGATGAAAAAATGTGCGGTTAATTAGGATGATAGTAGTTCCTAAGATTTATACTATTTTCCCAACAACCTAGTAAATCCTAGTAGTTCCTATATATATATATATATATATAGGATCCGGTTACTATACTTTATGAGTAAAATCTTCTTATACTCATAGGTTTTCATCCCTTGGATGAAGAAATTAATATGCGGTTAGGATGATAGTAGTTCCTAAGATTTATACTATTTTCCCAACAACCTAATAAATCCTAGAGGGACCACTATCATCCTAACCGCATGCACATTTCTTCATCTAAGGGTGAAAAAGTTATAAGTATAAAGAAGTTTATACTCATAAGAGTATAGTAGTCCTGCGCTATATATATATATATATATGTATATATATATGGTGTTTACATAAACAGAAGCTAGTAATTATTCAATTTAAATTTCGAACCCCTCATTTATGTGTTGATTAGCTTAATATTACTTATATATGTAGCTACATAGTCATTAGTTTTTGCCTCAATTACTATAGAATATTAAAGGAAAAGATAAAATTGCAATGGAGTGCCAATGTTGAGGTATTGAAATGTATTTATTTAAAGACTAAAGACCAAATTGAAACCATGATGAACGGCTAAGAATTTCCTCTTTCATTTATCCGTGGAGAAAATATTAAGCTAACATATACGGCAATGTTTGTTAAACTTCTTTTTTTCTTTTTTCTTGTTTTTCTTATTTAGATACATAGTCTAAAAATTTACATTACAAATTCGATCATCAATGGATTAAGCTTAATTATCAATTGGGTAGATGGGACTTGTCAATGGCTTGTATATATATATATATATATATATATATATATATATATATATATTAACTATATATGAAAATAATTAATTAATCTAAGTGTGCCATGATCATGAATTAAAATATGCCTGGGTGAAAAGAAGTATAGGTTAGCATTAATCATGCTTCTTCTATTACACTAATGCATCTTTCAAGTACGGGATTAATACTATAACCTCTTTTAATTATATATATATATCTTATATATACTCAAGATTTATTTTATCACACTCTTTCATTGCAATAGAAATACTCATTGATTTTCTTTTCCTATCTTAGGTAGTTAAATAAAGGCCCTGCAAATTTTATTACTCGAATCCTTTAACAACTAAACTTGCACACATGAATGTATCTTATAAAATGCATGCATGCATGCATGCAGCTCCTCAAGTACTTGCGTGGTTGATTAATTTCCTGAAAATTTTCCTGTGAAAGATTGGACATATATACTGTGAGAGCAACATGACAACTTCATACTTAAAGCTGATGATCAATTTAATTATTGATTATATCCGTACTTTGTCCATGATTTTATTAATTAATCATGTTATGCAGATTAATTTTAATCCATTATATATATATATAGGCACTATTAATTAGAAAAAGTTGGTACACCTGTTTTTGGAAATTTTCCTAGAAAAACACTTTCTGAACCACGAATAGCTTGGCCCAGAGTCACTCGTGCGCTCTTCTTAAAAAAGTTTTGGATTCAAATTAATATTCACAAGTAGCATATAAAGGATTAATTATGCATTGCAAAAAATGTACATCTACATATAATTAAAGAGTACGGATGCAACTAGACCATGTGAGCGAAGGTCAGGTTAGGTCGGACCTAGCTAGTTTTGAGCCAAGTTAAATTTACCAATTTATTTAATCTAGAGTTAACCAATTTATGTCATGTCAAGTATAAGAATGATCCAAAGAATTTAATTTTTAATCCTCTATACTTTATATACGATTAATTGGTTGATAAAGAGTTTAATATTTAATATCTGAATGAGATGAAATTCTGGAGTCAACGGCAACCACCACTGCATCTA
Source organism: Tillandsia fasciculata (assembly GCA_029168755.2). Lineage (NCBI taxonomy): Eukaryota > Viridiplantae > Streptophyta > Magnoliopsida > Poales > Bromeliaceae > Tillandsia > Tillandsia fasciculata. Next base: position 22,410,564 of record CM054945.1, on the reverse strand, counting down.
CAGTGACTCTCTTTCGCTAGAATGTTCCTCAGCGACTCCACTTGGATGCCACGTGTTGGCACGGGAGAGGCGAATCCCCTTGTGGTCACCCAAAAAGTGGGACTATGACGGTGGACATGCATGGGTGAGCTTGTTATGTACATATTGCAGAGCATACGAGTGGATTATATGGATAAACTAAAATCTTTCAAATTCTAAATCTCATATAAATTTTAGACCCTAATAATTGCCCGTTCGGAAATTGTCATGCAATAAAAGCACGCACCTTTTAAGTTTCTAGTATTACGCACATGTAATTTAAGTGACTGCTATAGAAAATTTTATTTTCTATACGGAACTTTTCAATATATGGAACTAAGAGATGAGATAAATAACAAATCATCCATTGTGTGCACCTACCTTGTGCCTTTGGGCGAAGTTTATCCGCGATTTCGCGCTAAGATAAATCGTTTGGATCTGATTGCATCTAAGTCGTCTATTAATACAGATGATTCAAATATATTTCACTATATATATATATATATATATATATATAAGGTTTTGCTAGTTGTACATTTTTTTAGGAATATACATTCTACATCCTACTTCATTATGGAGTGAGTATTATTCTACTCGTCACATCGAGTGACCAGAAGTGACGAGTAGAATTTACCCCACCTCAGAATGGAATGGGATGTAAGATATACATTTATACATTCCTTTCTAATATTTTCTAGCGAGTTTTTCTTACTTCTGATTGTAACTAATTTCTCCCACCTCAGAATGGAATGGAATGTAAGATATACATTTATACATTCCTTTCTAATATTTTCTAGCGAGTTTTTCTTACTTCTGATTGTAACTAATTTCTCTGCATAATCTCCATTTGAAAAAAAAATAAAATAAAATAAAAAATTGCGTTATAATGCATATCATCATGATTTCAAAATTCAAAATACTAAATGCCCCTAAATTTAAACGTTTATATTCTTGGCGCCGAGAAATTGATTTTAAATTTATAATTTAAAATTTAATTATTTTTTTTTAAAATAAATAGCACATTATTCGTTTAACTCATAATAAAAGTGAACTATGCAATATGAGTTAGATAACACTATCTGAAAAAAAAAAAAAAAAAAAAAAAAAAAAAAAAAAAAAAAAAAAAAAAAAACAGTCATTCTCCGTCAAGTAATCCCAAATTGGATGAATTTTTTTTCTTTTCTTTTTTTAGAAAGAACTTCATTATCTCATTTTTATTGTTTAGTTCAGTTTTCAGATGAATAAAATTGATAGTTTAAGATATTTTTTTTCAAATAAAAAATAAAAATTTTGGGAGAAATTTTTTTTAAAAAAACCAGCAAATAGAACAGTGCCAAATGGCATGCTCCTATTTGTTATTGCTCGCAAGCGTTCATAGTGCGCCTGGATAACTGTGCCGGCTCGTCAAATGAGCAAACGCCACGCGTAGGGGCGCGCGCGTCACGGCTTGCTGCGCACGAAACTAGCCATTATTTGCCAGCCCAAAATATCTAAAAATATTATCTTTGTATTCAATCTGTTGTAACATGTATATTATACCATACACTCATTCAAAACTTTAAAAATTTGGTATTATAAAAAAAAAAAAAAAATTAATTTTATTCAACTCGTTATAAACATATTAAATAATAAATATATTTATACCGAATTTAACTTTTTATATGATTTATTACTGTTAGCTTACTGTTTATTTTTATCAGAAAGTATAAATAATATCGATTTTATCTTTATAAATATGTATTTTTAAAAATCTCAACGATTAAAAATATATCTATAGTTAATTATTTAATCTATAGTTAATTATATTTTTTTAACTAAAGTTGACGGTATGAACATATAGACAACTTAAAATTTTTGAACAAATAAATATAAAAAATTAAACTTTGTAAATATATATTTACTATTCGATATATTTTACAGTAAACTATATAAGAAATAATTTTAAAAAATTAAAAAGAATAATAAAATAATACAAAAGTTTAGATAAATAAAATGTTAATTTATATCAACTTATAATTTTACGGATATTATTGACTGCAAAATAAAATTTATTATTTTTAATGTTTTGAATGCTGCAAATTTTTTTTTCAAAATACTACCTACTTAGATTTTCTTTTCGTATTTGTCTTACTATATAATCTAACAATCTTCTTAGAAAAGTTTCCAACTAAAAAACCGCGTTGATTCTACTAAAAAAAAAGTTAACAACTATTAATATAATATATTTTTTATAACTGATTTATCTAAATATAGAATAACATGAAATATTTTTTATGAACAGAATTACAATAGAATTTTAAAAATATTATTCTGCATCAGCAAATATATAATATGAATCTAATTATTTTGCATTTAATAAAACTTTTATTTTTAATTATTATTTTTGAAAAAAAATATAAAATTACTTTATAAATAATAAAAAATTATAAATTAAACTGTATAATTGAAAATTTCATCATTAAAATTAATTATATGTATAAGCTAAATATATTTGGACTCACACACTAATTAAAAGTCGTAAGTAGTAGTTGTTGATAAACCAAACACTTTTTTGTATTGCTTGTTGAGTTGTTGTGTAAAGCATTCTCAGGAATCTTCGGAGAGACGCATGCGGACACGTGCAGGACCTCCTGTAACCATGCGTTTTGACCAATACTATTTACAATTATTATGCGGTCGAGGTTTAACGGAGACCGATTGAACGGTGGATCATCTCCCCGCACGGATCGAAGAGCTCGGTAGATGATCCAAACACTCGCACGGTAGTTACTATGCCGCTCTTAGATCCACCTTTGATGTATCAATCTGAAATGCATCTGAAACGTTCAATATTAGACCAATGAAGTGGCTCTATCTTAGAACATCGGACGGTGGATATATCAGTCGCATAGAAAATTTCGTCAAACCTCGTACAGTCACGGAACCGGTAAGGGCGATTTTTGACTAGACCCCTCAACTATAGGAAACTGTGAAATGCGACTCGCCAACTCTGGTTTTTTGAAAAATAGTTTTTATACACCCACATAAGAGATGTACATTTCATTTATTCAAAAAAAAAAAAAATTTTGCTGATTATTTCAAAATAATCGGTAAAAAAAATTTTATTTTTAAATAATAAAATATATATTATATATATATTTTATATATATATATATATATATATATATATATATATATATATATATATATATTGGAGGGTTATTTATTTTTGTTTTAATTTATTTCAACTTAAAAAAAAAGCTAATTAAATTTAATTAATTTTACTTATCGAATCTAAAAATTGTACTAAATTTGATGATATTACCATTTGAGCTGTACAAATAGAAAAAGAAAAATAAATAAATAAGCGCAGCATTTTCTCTCTTTATCTCTCTCCCCCCGCCCCCCCCCCCCCTCTCTCTCTCTCTCTCTCTCTCTCGTCATAGCGAAACCCTCGTCCCCTTCTTCGTCCCCAAATCGAAAATGGAACCTAAATCCAACGAGTAGAGAGTTCTCGATCCTCTAGATCAAACCCTAGCTCCTTATCTACGCTTTCGTCTCCGATTCCCCTTAGAACGACGCCTCTCGAAATCCTAAATGAACACCCGCGCCCCCTCGTCGTCGTCGTCAACTCCGCCGCTTTCCTCAGCGCTCCTTGCGCCCGGATTCCGATTCCACCCCACGGACGAGGAGCTCGTGAGCTACTACCTCAGGAGGAAGATCCTGGGGCGACCCCTCCGCGTCGACGCGATCGCCGAGGTCGACCTCTACAGATGCGAGCCATGGGACCTCCCCACGAGGTCGCGGATCCGGAGCCGCGACGTGGAGTGGTACTTCTTCAGCCCCCTTGATCGCAAGCACGCGAACAAGGCGCGCACGAACCGGGCCACGCCGCAGGGGTATTGGAAGACCACCGGGAAGGACCGCGAGGTTCGCCGTGGATCCCGCGTCGTCGGCATGAAGAAAACGCTAGTTTTCCACGCAGGTCGAGCGCCGCGCGGCGAGAGGACTAATTGGGTTATGCATGAGTACCGCATCGAGGGCGAGGAACTCGCCCAAGCAGGGATTTCTCAGGTACAGGACCTAGTAAATTCAAAAATAGGCGTTTTTTTTATCTTGTTTTAATGGATTTGTTTCATAGAGTTATTATTTCTGAGTTGGGGTTTCTTTGACCCAACTGTAACTTACATACTTCTTACAGATGTGTGAATTTCAATCGTTGAATCTCTGAAATCAAAATCTGAATTGTCGAATACAAAACCTAAACGAGCAAAAATCGTAAGTTCTTGAAATCTATTTGCTGAGATAAAGTATTACTGAGTCAACTATCCATAATTATCAATAAATGGTATTGTTTGATTCGGCATAAATAGGTTTGCAAATTTATGATCGTGTGCAGGCTGTTTATATGCTTTAGATGAAATTCGACGGTTTTCATTTTGGTTTTTTAGGTCCTTATGATTAATTTTAGCTTTTGCGCAAAGAATGAGTAACTAAAGTATTGTAAGTTGATTTTGAGTTTCGTTTCTTGTTAATACCAATACTAATAATCATTTGGTTTTGTGTGTTTTTAGGATTCGTACGTCGTGTGCAGGATCTTTCAGAAGAGCGGGTCAGGCCCACAGAATGGGGCTCAGTATGGGGCGCCATTTGTTGAGGATGAGTGGGAAGAAGAGGTAGATGGTCTTGCTGTGATGGTGGAAAATGGTGGTGAAGATGAATTTAATGATGCTGGGGAGAATGAATTCCTTCAGATGAATGACTTTGCAGAGGTTAGGCCCTTGATACTGAAAATCTTCAACATTGCATTGTTTTGTCTTTCGCTCCTAAGTCGAATTATCTTATTTCATCTGATCCTTTTTTGCCAGCTCCTTGCATTTCTTTCTCTCAGTGCCTATTTGGTGCTGGAGCTACTGTCGAAATGCTGTTTCAATAGAGCTGTTCAAGAAGATATTACAACTTTTTCATAATAATCCTTGCAACAGCTTCATGCTAAAGCCAGAAGGAGAAGCTCCGATATGGAGCTTCTGTTTTTGGGAATGAGAAGCTGGTGAAGGCCCTAATCCGGCCAGAAGCTCTAAGATTTTATTTTCCAAATGCTTGGCCTCTGCTTATGTGGTAGAGGAGCTGTTGCAGAAGCTGGGCTAAAGGGCACTTTAGTCTTGTAATATTCAGGTATAGGCTGTTCCATTAGCAGGAAAATAATCAGCTGACAATTTTTGATGTTTATCTTTGTTCAATAACTTTATTTTTTCTCATTACTAATGTGATTGGTATGGCTCATTCCATCTTTTACAACGTAAATAGAGTGAAAAATGGCTAAAAAACTTTGATGCCTTTGGCAGTTGGAACTTTATTAGAGATAAAAGATCTAGATAGCTTTTAGCAAATTTCTTAGTGTTTCCTTATATATATCTCCATTACTTGTTTTTTTGGCTAGTTACAGCTATTTTTATGACTTCCAAGGCAATCATAAATGATTCCACCATGCTTTCCCCTAGATATCTTCGATAGGTGCATCTTGATTTTGAGATTTTACACTTTTTTTGGCTGCAATCTTTATTATCTTCCTTTTTATCTTTTATATAAGAATGAACTAAATATTTTAGTTGTATATGTCTTTGACAAAACTATTTATTTATACTAATAGTGCCTATTACTTTCAGAACCAGAAGCTCGACAGTCAGCATGAGATTACTCCTCTCTCAGCCCCTGGTCTTAATGTTCCAGATAATACTGAACACCCTGAAGATCCTGAGATATCAGTGGACGAGATTTTGAAAGACCTGAGCTTCATTAATGACATTACTGCATATATTGATGAACCTGGAGATATAAGCGGCCCAGCACTCAATAGCCAATTGGAAGGGAATGCTGCTAACACACATTGGTCCAGTAGTCCTTCTAGCCAGAATAATGGTTATGTTGAATTAAAAGATTTTAGTGATTATGGAAATATGGATTACTTTTCAAGTGATAACTCAGTTGCCTGGCCTTTCCGGTCAGACATCAATAATCAGAAGCCTGTGAGCATAGAAGATGGCAAAAGTGATTTGCAAGAACCATTCAATGTCGAGGAGTTCTTTGACACCAGTGACGGCATTACTTATCAGAATAACTATTCTCTGCAGCCAAGTGTTATGCTGAATAGTCCGCCTCTGGGTGGTGAGAGTTATTCTCGTGAACCACCTGACTACAACGCGATGTTTTACGATGCACCTAGTGGCAGTCTAGCAATTGAAAAGAAAGATTTATTCCAACTGAATGAACTTCCTAATTCACCTACTGCTGGTTCATCTGGGATTGATATGCTAGAGGATCTAGCAGCATACTTTGATGCCACAGATGATAATTGGAATCTTGATATCCTGGATTTTGTACAAAAGCCGGAATATGTTGTTGGTCCTCATGTTACCGAAGGTTCTAGCATGACTCAAGAGGTATGCTTTATTTGCCTGGCCAAGAAACTATTAGTTGAGCTTGATTGAATGAATTGAGATCACTGCTTGTGTTTCTTCATTACAGGTCGATGGTGTTGATGGTACTACTAGTGATTCAAAGCCAAAGGCTCTACAATCATATGTTATACCTGATGCTTCTATGCTACCAGAGGCTAATAAATTGATGAGAGAAAATAAGTATCTTAATGTTGCTTCAGGTACAGTTTTTGTTTATAGTTGCTACTATGAAAGTATTTATTTCCCTGCTATGTGTTTAATTAAGTTTATAATTGTAGCAAGGCTGAACATGATGGTATTTCGTATTTTAAGTAAAACTTTATTTTCAATTTCTATGCTGCAGACATTCAAAAGAATGAATTAAGTAATAAATCTATTGGAAAATGTCTTGCGAGCATGTTGGGCTCAATCCCAGCACCCCCTGCGTTTGCTGAGGAATTTCCTACTGGACTAGGGAAGTCTATTGGACCCATCTCTGTGGACCACTCAGCTAGCTCCATTCAAATATCTGCTGGCGTAATCGAAGTGGATGAATTAACATTGGCCAGCGCCACAGAGAACTGGTCGTTGGAGAAGAACGAAGATGGTTGTTTCCTTCTCTCCTGCATAATGTCTTGTACCACATCTAGAAAATCACTATGCTTTGATCCAAGAACAAAGATGCATGGTGGCGCCATATGGACGGTGCTCTGTGGTGGGTTCTGCTTTTTCCTTCTGTCGGCCGTGATTCTCTCGGTCAGCTGTGCAGTAGGAATGTGCATGTATAATAAGCCAGGTGAGCTTTAAATCATTTAATATGGACCTGAATTTAAATAGGGTGACATGGATACCTATTTGTGTAGCTTACTACATCTGCATCATTTGAACTCTGTGGTAAATGGTGCCAACTGTATTTTATGTTAGCATTTTGCAACTAGGGCGAGGAGTTTTATGGGCTTACACCTCCTATTTTGAGTAATTTGGCTATTTTGGATTGAAACTTAATGGAAATTATTATATGCCAATAGATGTGATACAGAATTATCTTATGCTGTTCGTATATTTCGGATGGATGACTATTTTGATGTGTGTTTGTGTGTGTATATATATATATATATATATATATATATATATATATATATAGAAATAAGTTACTATGTTTGTACTAATAGGTTTTTAGTCTATGGATTAAGAGATGTGATAATAGTGAGAATAATAGTAATTTTTTAGAATTTAATGAGTGGTGGGTAAATTTGATAATACCAAGTATTTGATATTATCGATAATACTTTATTTATATATATATATATATATATATATATATATATATATATATATATATATATATATATGAAGAAAAAAAAAAAAATTGGTGGAGTCTATTTTCTTTCTTTTTCTATGTTGATCTTTCTCTGTTTCCAAGAGTTGAATCCCAGAGGTTAGAACATTTTTCTTTTTCTTTATTTTTTCCCCCACTTTCTCCAATTATTTCTGTCCCGTCCAAACAGAGAGCATCGAGTCCTCTTGCTGTGTCAAACCTTGAAGGCCGTCGAAAAGGGAAAAACTCGGACCTTCGCTTTGGATATCCATAAGAATTTGTGAAGCGTGTTGTGAAAATGTTTTCGATTTGTCAAACCTGGTAGCCAATTTATATTTGAGTACTGCTGCAGGTCCTTGCAATATTCATTTTTATGTGTTGGTAATGCGTAGAAATATTAGAGTGCGTACGTATTTGAGCCAATAAAAATCTCTACGTTCCAGGAGCAAACACATTAATACTGTAGATCACATTTGGTGCCTTTTCCACTGTATTTTGATGGCTGATGGCTTGCCAGGTGGAGAGATTGTTTTCTAGACACAAAGTAAAAAAATGTGTCTCGCTAAGTTACGGCCCGAAATTAGTTGCCCAGTTCATTGACACACCTCAACAAGATCCAAAAGAGGCCTGGAAGCCTCATTATGTAATTAAAAATGATAAATTGAGAGCTTACATACAGAAGAAACGTCAGCGATCCGATTATCGCACAAAATCTGCACCATAGAAGCACCAAAGCCTTTTATTGTACAACTGTACAACACGAAGTAGACCATAGTAAGAACCAAAGCCTTTTATTGTACAACACGAAGTAGACCATAGTAAGAAGCCGCAGCTTCTCTAGAGGAATGATCTGCTCTTCCGACCTTACTCTGTCAGGGCTTACTGTTCTCCAGGAAGCATGGTGTCCTCAGGAAGATCACAGTAAGCATTACCCTGTTATATTGACGATGGAATAAAGTATTATGCGTATCTACGGGATAGATAATTTTTAACAACTTAAGATGTATAATACTACATACCTCTCCAGTGAGATGGGCAACACATCTTTTCTCGGCAAGCAACTCAGCTTCGGTCTGTAACAATTGGAACGTAAAATTTATGCACGGACTTTTTGATGTGCTGCAAACACAATTTATCGACTAGAGTATTTGATTTGAATGCTACCTTCTTTATGCGTTCTCTGAGGAAATCATCAATCACGACATCCTTAACAAGCTCATAATCACCGCTTCCCTGATAAAAATGATATGCTATTTCTTGGTGCAAAGCTGAAAGAAATATAAGAATTTAAAAGAAGAGGAAAGAAAAGAATTACGTCTGATCTGCACGGCATGCTGAACACGATATCTTCTGCTATGCCATAAGGATTTCCATTGGTATAAACCTGGCATTTTCTCTGGAGTCAGCTTTGTAAAGAATATAGTAGCAATTGGTGAATACTAAGAAATGATGTCACACATCATAGTGGTAATTTAGGACTATACATGTCCAAAAAGGAGAAGCTTTCTATTTGGAACTTCAGATGGTTAACATTAACATATGTACTACACATGCCAGAGTAATTATCTTTCCTGAAGTGACATTCACTGCTTGGTAGGAAAGTAAATAAAGAACATAACATTTTAAAGATAATCTGTTCTAGAGGTGAAATGACTTTGATGATTTTACTATAAAATTTGAAAATTGCTCGTGCAAGACAGACGACAGAAGCTGGTATTCTACTTGGAACAACTTGAAAATTAAAACTACCTATAAGAAGATTTGTCACGAATTTACCCCTGAGGAGAACCAATCGCCTTCCGGAGTGGGGATAACAAGGGAGCGTATGGCATCAACAACGGAAACAGCGGTAGATGCAGCTGAAGATCTGCCCCACTTCTGAATAAGCACTCCTCCACGCTGAGTGTTGAAGATCATTTTATATTGTAAAAAGGGAAAGGACTTCTTCTATTGTGCTTCCAAGGGCAAATACATGACAAAAAAATTAGTATGCTATCTACTGATAATGTGGTATGCATGTACCTTTTGAACGTTCACAGTGAATTCTTCTTCTAACCACTTGGTATCTTTGATAACTTCTTTGACAGGAATGCCATTGATTTTGGCATTCAGAAAATCAGGAACCTGTTGAGTGAAAAAGCAGCACTTGCCATCAATATATATATATATATATATATATATATATATATATATATATATATATATATATATATATATATATCAATATCATCTTCTCTGATTAAACAGATGCCAATGTTCAAAATTACATCGAGGGCAAAGAGATTACCATCTAGAACAAAACAGAATTGTAAATTTAGCAGTTTAGTAGCATTAATGTGACCTGCGTTGTTGAGTGGTTCCCCCAAATTGTCATGTTCGATACTTTATCATAAAATACACCTGCTTTGAGGGCTAGCTGCGAAAAATCACACATGAAATAAGACCACTTATCACCCCTATTAATATGTTGGCAAAACAGCAGAACTTAATCATAATAAAAATTAAGGATAGAAACTACCTGGCATTTGGCTCTATTTTCATCCAGCCTCGTCAAGGCGTGAAAATTTTTCGCAGGTATATTTGGTGCATTCTTCAAACAAATCAATGCACTGCACAAAATATTCCTAGTAAATTGCCAAAAGGCAACATTTAACTAAGACACAACAACGCAACGCCCGAAAAAATCCTGGAATTATAAGTTTTTCTCTATAGTTCATACTTCGTATTGCACGGGTTCCCCACAACTATAACTTTGACATTACGAGAGGCCACAGCATTGAGTGCTTTTCCCTGAAATTTCGTCTCATATTAGAAAATAAAATTTAGAACAAAAATAAGATCATATGTTAAATTTCAACTTATATGAGTAATTAAGCAGACATGTTATTACGAGAAAGCACCTGTTCGGCGAAAATTTGCCCATTAATATCTAATAGGTCGGCTCGCTCCATTCCAGGACCTCGTGGCTTTGCCCCTATTAGAAGTGCCCATTCGGCGTCTTGAAACACCTCATAAGGATCGATGCCAATGCTCACCTCCCTCAACAAAGGGTAAAGAGAGTCTTCCAACTCCATAGCCACCCCTGAATTTGAAATTTTAAAAGAAGGTTAGAAAAATCATGCGAGAAAATAAATCCCTTCAAAAATTGCTGTGTGATTGTGCTTGGTTAATGATTTACATGACTAACAACTAACTTCCTCTCCGAATAGTAGCTTAAACTTATACAGAAAAGAATCCCCTGCAAAAAAAAAAAAAAAAACCTTCAAGAGCTAGAAATGATCTTTCAGAACCCAATAACTTCAAGGCTATTGGTTGATCCTGTCCGAAAACCTCACCAGAAGCAAGCTGCAGTAATAAAAGGGAAGGTCAAACATTCTTCAATCAAGTTTTTCCATTTCATAAGTAAAATTGTGAAATGAAACTCATTTTTGATACTGCCCAAACCGTTCACCGGGCGCAGGATGATGCATAAAACTAAAAACGTATTGCAAAAAATAGTGAACTTGATGACATCAACAATGAAAAGAAGATTAGATATCAAAAATAGTAAGCTTTCGAACGATTCCTTACTTTGAAAAGTAGATGATTAGATATCATTCCAGCTGCACCAGATATTGCAATGTTAATTAAACTCTTCCATGACTTTGTCTTCTCATCCTGCACCAAATCAGAAGCAACTATATCAGCATACAGAGCTACATAAATATCTACATAACCGGATTGGTCAACCACCAAAACCATGAAGCATTGACAAAAACCTAACTTTTAAAGATTTTTACTGAGGGTAAAGCTACAAATTCGAATTAAAAGATTAGATACCATAGTTTGAGTTAACTATGAATTAAATGATAATTACCTTTTTCCTTCATCAAAATTACCTTTTTTTCCTTCATAAAAAAAAAAGTAAAAAGCCACAAAGATTAGGGCTTTACCGCTTTAAGGTCGTACATGGTGCAAAAAACCCCAAAGCACTCTCTTTTGCTCGCCGCATCGGTGGAAACCACGGGGGAAACAGGGGTTTGCACTTGGCTGCGACCCAACACCACAAAATCAAACTAAATTAGAGTAAAACAGCGAGAAATGAAAAAAAAAAAAAAAAAAAAAAAAAAAACCTTACTTGGGTGCTACGGAGCAGCGGATTCTCGGCGCCGGGCGAGGCCGGAGCGCGGTGGAGCGGCGGCGCGAGGGGTGAGCGCGGAGATGGGTCGAGGGTTTGGAGGAGAGCTCGGAGTGTAGGGTTTGGGCGTAGGAGGAGGGGGAGATCTCGGCCACGGCCATGGAGGAAGCGGAGGAGATGAAGGAGAGAGAGATACAGAGGAGCGTAGTGAGAACGGAGGGAGAAGGGAAGGAGAGAGGGGAGTAGGATTTGGTTTCGGATTGGGAATATATATACGTGTGGGTGTAAGGCCGTGGAGGATCACACGTGGCGCAACAGGATTGACGGAAACCTCGTTGGATTGGAGCGATAGATACGAAACTTTTTTGGTGGACCCGGTCTATAAACCCTCCCGCTCAGAGTATCTCACTACAAAGAGATTTGTTTTAAAAATAGAAAATTTAATTTGGAATATATTTCATATTGACAATGCTTTTGGTGACCTTAAAAAGTTATTTTAAACATAGTTGATAAGTTAGATTTCACTAGATTTCAACTATATATAAAAGGCTCTAGTATTCTTTGCATGATATATACATTGCAAAAGGGTAATTAAGATCGATAGGAGATTCACACACACAAGCATAGGAAGGGATTAGTCGCATGATATATATATATATATATATAATTCCAGCATAGCCAAGTTACAAAACAAACTAATGAAATGATAAATCCTAAGTCACAAAGTTGGATCGGATTTTACATTCTAATTAGTTGCTGAAAGTGCGAGCCCAACAATCTACTGGACTTAGTTAAATCGGAAATTCTTGCCCTCGTAGGTTTGGCCGAACTGCCAATCTCGCGGCGTGACGTGCCAGGAAGTGGACTTCCGATGATCACCGGAAATAACTCGAAACGAAAGAGACTGGCCCGTCAAGTCCTCGGAGATTTGCCAGTACTGGCCCCAGTTTCTAGTCATCGCTGTCCACCCTAGCTTATTTCCCTTTACGAGCACCGCGTGCACGTCCCCGGCCCCGGCCACGTTCCACACGAGGATCAGATTGAAGTAGCGGTTCCCTTTCATCGTGAATCTTACCCCACCTTCCTTTCTGCACGGAACCCTGAAACACCATGTGCGCGCAACGTATTTTTGAAATAGTTAATTACATACATATAACTCAAACATTCCAGTATCCACCTATGACATCGAGAAAATATATATTTGAAAGCAAATTTGTACCCAAGATTGCTAGGAAATTGAAAGTACGTAGATGATCGGTGGACATTTTTTGTTACCTGCGATAGGTGACGGGGACGATTCCGGCCTTGTACTCGGCGATCTGGAGGAACGCAGGCATGGTGAGGTCGAAGTGGGCACGAGGGGGGTTGCACCAGCCGCCGTTGTCGCTCGGAAGGTTGTAGTTCGGAGGACAGTGGTTGGTCCCCGTTACGACGATCGAAGGTTGCCCAGGCTTGCACCACTGCTGGTCGTTGACGCACTTGATCTCGAAGCACGCGCCGCATGTCTCGGCGTTGTTGAACAGCGCCGCGCTCAGTGCTGCCGTCTGCAGCCCGTAGCCCTGGCTCACCGTGTCCTCGTACCCACATGCTCCTCCTATACGTATATATTTTCTAATCACACTGTAAGACACAGAGTGATTTGCTGAGCAATTCATTAGAAAGAAAGCTTATATATGTTACCTCTTGTTTCGGAGCCATCGGAGCCTCCGTAGAAGGTGGCATGAGCAAAGTTCCACGGACCGGCCGTGAACTTGCCGTGATTGTGTTTGACAGGAAAATGAGGCAAAACTCGGCCGTGGCGATGAACGCCGAGTGCATTAACGATGCTCTGTGCCTCGCTGAATCCGAAACCAAGCACAAAGAGCAAGGAATACGAGAGTAAGGCCATCGAGGAGGAGAAAGAAGAAGAGAAGAAATTGTTGTCAATGTAGCAAAGAAGCCTCTGTTAAACCATGCATGCATTCATGTTGTGTAGCTATTTATATGTTGTCCATGCAAGGTACGTAGTTTGTTTATATGTTGTCCATCCAAGGTACGTAGTTTGTTTTAGTGTTATCTATGTTTAGAGTGTGGTGCTTTGGCTTTGAAATGAGAGGTTTGGAGAGATTGGTGGGGGCTTAAGACGAAAGACGTTCTCTTTTGTTTAAAACTGCATGCAATTCCTACGCGGTTTGGCTTTTTACAAGCATTTGCTCTAAACAAAATTCGGCACAAATCAAAGGGCACTAAACACAAAGGTGATGATTGATGAACGGTCCAGATCAAGCTCTCCGCTGGGGGTTCTTTCTGTCTTTTCGTTCTTATCTTTGATTTTTGTTTTCTTGTTTTTTATTTTTTGGTCGTTTTGAAGTTCCGTTGCTTCATCCTTAATTCATTTTTTTTTTTTTTTTTTTTTTGAATAAAACGATAATATACTATTTTTTTCTCAAAATATATGTATATATATATTGGGAACCAACAACAATTTTGGAGCCACGTGGACATCCCTCGTTACAACCTCCGCATCATCGAAATTTTGAGCCAAGTAATTAACTAGTCAATTCATGAGTCAGCTAGACAAGTAAATTCTTCGAACGAACTGTTCGTCGACTGCTAAGCGATCTCAACGGATTAGAATATGCTGCAGGCGAAGCTGCGCTATGCAATTTATGCAGCTGATTAGTCTGATTGAAAAACACGGGAGTAAGAAATCGTGTCAGGCGATGCAGCGCGGACGGTGACGGACATTAATTCAATTAAACAAGCTACTAACGACGAATCTTCGTATCCGACAACCAGCCAAACGGACTCTCCAAAGCCCACCCTCCAACCCCGGCCTAGTCCGCCCCCGTCCATTTTAAAACCCGGTTAAAAGTTAAAACCTCTAGCGAGTCTCCTGCTCTCTTTGCAACAATGGCGTCCTTGGAATCATTCGCAGAAGAACCCAATCAGATCTCCGACGCCGACTATGAACCCCGGAGCGGCTTCTGCCGCCGCACCAGCATCTACCGCTCCCTCCACCGCCTCGGCCCCCGCCACCGGATCCCCGCCGACCTTGCCCTCGATGCCGCCAGCTTCGTCCTCTCCCACTTCCCCTCCCCCGGCATCGCTGACGATAAGACTGCCCTCGTCGACTCTGTCACCGGACGCCGTCTCACCTTCCGTCACCTCCGCAGCTCTGCCCTCTCCCTCGCTGCCGCCCTCCACCATGGCCTCGGCCTCCGCCGCGGCGACGTCGTCCTCGTTCTATCTCTCAACTCGGAACTTTATCCTGCCATCATCCTCGGCGTCCTTGCTGCTGGCGCGGTCGTCACCACCGCCAATCCCCTCAACACCGCCGCAGAGGTCGCTCGCCAGGCCCGCGACTCCGGCGCCGTGATTGCCATCGTGGCACCGGAGGAGGCCCACAAGGCCGCCGCTGCTGGCATCCCCATCCTCCTCACCACCCGCTCCCCAGACTCCGACCAGCCCCTCTCGGCGGAGGAGCTGATGGAGGATGGCGACCCAATGGCAGCCCCGCATCCAGAGACGGCCCAATCCGAAGTGGCGGCGGTGCTCTGCAATCACTAACCTGGTGCGGTGGGCGGTGGAGGCAGCCGTGCCAGCGAAGGGCAGTGTTGACGTGTTCTTGGGATTCATCCCGATGTCCCACATATATGGTCTGGCGTACTTTGCTCTAGGGCTGCCGGCGGCAGGGGCGACCACTGTACTGATGCCGCAGTTCGAGCTTGGGGCGGCGATGGCAGCGGTGGTGGCACACGGGGTGACCAATATCCCTGTAGTGCCGCCTGTGGTGGCGGCAATGGCCCGATATGGATCAGGGTATGACATGTCGGGGCTGAGGAGGGTGGGGACGGGTGCAGCGGCGCTGGGTGCGGCAGCAGGGAGGGAGTTCCGGAGTAAGTTTCCTTGGGTGGAGTTGAGGGAGGGGTACGGGCTGACGGAGAGCGGTGGGGCGGCGACATTTGCGGTGGCAGCGAAAGTGAAAGCGGGAGCGGTGGGGAGGCTGATGCCGGGTATAGAAGCAAAGGTGGTAGGGCCTGCGGGGGAGGAGCTGGGACCCGGGATAAGGGGGGAGCTGTGGCTGAGGGGGCCCACCGTGATGAAGGGATACCTGGGGAACGAGGAGGCCAGGGCAGAGGCGCTGGTTGGAGATGGGTGGCTGCGGACGGGAGATCTGGTGTACTTCGACCGGGACGGGTACTTGTACATCGTGGATCGGCTAAAGGAGCTCATCAAGCACAACGGCTACCAGGTGCGCGCGCCTAGTTTGTTGTTTTTTTTACCAACCTAGTTCTCCGTTCTATCTTAATGTCGCAAACTAGTCCCGGTACGTGAACATTTTAGTCACTCACCTTGCACACTGTGCTGATTAGTTCATGACCATTTATTAAAGAAGTTTAGGGACTTGCTTGCAATAATGGGATGGTATATAGGGACTATCAATACATTTTACCCTCCAAGGAAGGAGAGCTATTTGAGAAGCAGTAGCAGCTTTTTCAATAAATCCTTTCAATTGCTTCTCATTTCAGTAGTAAATACGCTTCTAGCTTTCTGCCACAATAAAATTTCAATCCACATGCATTCTAATGCTTCTTAGAGTGAAAGGACTCTTAGGCTCCGTCTGATTCGGAGATAAAAAAAATTTAGTTATATTAGGGATAGATATAAGTTATGGTATTAGCAGGAACTAGTGTAAATTTCTGTTTGATTCGGTTTAAAAACTAATGTAAATTTCTGTTTGGTTCGGTTTAAAAGTTATACCGGATATAAAGAAAATTGTGTTTGGTAAGTTAAAGAGGAATAAGAAGAATAAAGAGTACTAAAATTTTAATTTATGATTAAAATTTTACTGATATGATTTTAAATATTTAATTTAAAATATTTATTAAAAAATTTATTAAAATTTATATTTTACTTATATATAAAAAAAATTATTAAAAAAATTTATTATAATTATATGATAAATTTATTAAAAATTAAAGTTAAAAATTTTAAAAATTATAAAATTTAAATTTTAAAATTTATAAATTTATAAATCTTAAAAATTTTAATTTTAATTGTTTTAAATAATTAGTTAATTATCTAAATACTTAAATAATTAGTTAATAAAATAATTAAATTAATTAAAATATTAGATTAATTAAAGAGTTAAAACAATAATTAAAATTATATTAATTTAATTAAGCTTATTCTCAAATGGGAACAAGCCTTGTTCCAGAAAAATTAATTTAATTAAGCTTATTCTCAAATGGAAACAAGCCTTGTTCCGGGAAAAGACTGGAATGGTAATTCCAGTATTATACTGGCTTATTCCAGAAAAACGAGAACAGCTGTTTCCACCCCTACTTAATTGTGTTTGGGTATAACTAGAGAGGATAAGCCATTATCTCCCTAGTTCTCGTTACCGAAGGAAGCCTTAAGAAACTATGCAGGACATACATTAAATATTCGACAAACAAGGAGGGTTTAGGCTGACAGATTTATTAATTGAGACCTTTTTGAGCTGCTTACAGGTTGCTCCAGCAGAGTTGGAAGCCCCGTTGCTCACACATACCCATATAGTTGATGCTGCAGTAGTCCCGTGAGTTTCTCCTCCCATCTTCACACCAGTATATTATCATCGCAAAAATAATCAACAGAAATAAAAAATGTAAATTTCTCCATTATTTGACGAAAAATATATAGGCTAGAAGATGAGGAAACAGGGCAAGTACCTATGGCTTATGTGGTCAAATCACCTCAAAGTGGACTAACAATGGACGAAGTCATTCAATTCATTGCTTCTCAGGTTCTTCTCCATTCTTGTGCCAAATACTACTCACATTTTACTCTAGTAAAAAAGAAGCAACTAATTCATTGGTAGAGCATTTTGAAGAAGAGAATAATTTTGAATTACACAATAGTTTCTTCTCACAGTAGTCGATAAATCAACGTACAAAATTCTGTATGAACTGAGAATCATATTATTGAGACAATGAATTAACCCTCATTCTTTTCCTTATTCCTCTATTTGGTGTATATCTATAAATTGTTATAAATATATTTTGTCAATAACTAAATATCTTATCCATTGTTTTCTGGAAAACGAATCAGATGGCTCCCTACAAGAAGATCAGAAAGGTTGCCTTCATAGATAATATCCCAAAGTCAGCAGCAGGAAAGATATTAAGGAAGCAATTGGTGGCTCAAAACCAACAGGCCATCACGTCGAAATTGTAGCATCTTCCTTCCCATACAAGTCCATCCAGCAGCTGCAGTATGTGCCTGATGTTAAATATAATACTTAAGAGACAAATCATAACATTCTCCAATGGGTCAAAAATGTCATAAAGTTAGTGCGTCAGTTGATAAGTACACACAAATCAGAGTATCATTGTCTTGCAAATGGGTGTTATACTGGTATCAACTATGTCATCCCTACACAGCTCTTATTTATTGCAGGAGATATAGGAATGGAAGAACAAATTACTTCCTGGCTTTAATTCTTCACACCTAGAATGTACAGGTCACAAGACCATTCCATGTGATCAAGTGGACAAGAAAAAATATAATTCGACTTTTGCTTAATTGCAGGAAACCCACGATAAATATAATGACTTCAACTTTGCCCCCTGAAATTTTGAAACCTATATATTAACCCTTTAAAGTACCAGGTTTCATTACTTTTCCTTCTTGTTAGTGTTCCATTAGCTAACATCTATCACTTTGCTCATATATTAACAGGGTAAAAGAAGGTTTCAGAATTTTATGGAGCCAATGTGAAAACAATTTTCTTGAGAGAACAAAGCGAAAGTCATGATAATTGTGACAGGAGTTTCCTGCATTGTGACCCTCAATTTCAGTAAACTGCAGGGGAAACAGGGAACCAGATAATCAGAAGGTTTCAGCAGCATCAAAGACCAAAAAATTAGCGCATTGGCAAAGTAAAGAAATATTAACTTACTATCTAGTGTCTAGTCTTCAGGGTTGTTTGCAGCTCCCGTCATCCATTGCCAAATACCTCCAGACCTTTGCCTCTGAGCGACAGCTATTTCTTGTTCTACTTGAGATTGTTCACGGCGTAGGGCTTCAAGCTCATGTTCGAGGGAACTAAGTGACTTCAACCGTTTCTGAGCTAGTGCAATTTGTGCCTGCAGAAAATTAAATACAGAAATTTAAAAATTAGCCTATTACATTCAATAGACTCCAAATTAGACCCCCCCTCCCACAAAAAAAAAACTGAAAAAGGACAGAGTCCAGAACCTCTAGTTTGGTACATCTTGCACTCTCAGCAGCCAGTTGCCCTCGCACTGATTGAAGTTCCTTGATCGATAGCAATACAAAAAGAAATTCAGAAGCTTCAATAATCAACAGATATCCGTTCCGGGAAGAGATACTTACCTTTACCAATTCATCATATGAATTGTTCATCTCTTCGAGATTGTCCGTTAGTCTCGAATTTTCATCTCTTTCCTCTTCAATTCTAGACAATAGAATCTTCTTTTCTGCATTTAGTGCATCGGTTTTGATTTGAGTGTCGCGAGTTTTCTCGAATTGAACTCCCCTCATATTTGATTCATCTGGAAGCTTAATCTCAATGCTTTTTTCAGCAGCTGTATTTACAGCATAAGCAGCAGTGACAGAAGCTGCTACAGCAGCTGCAGCTGGTGATTGAAGAAGCCGAGGTTGTAATGAGTTTATTGGCTTTGGTTTCATGACAAAAAGCTGCAGGAAAATGTTTCACTATTAATGTGGTAGAAAACACAAGAAAACAAATTAAAATATAGAGGCACTATTTAGACAGTGCAACTTTTTGTGCTATCCATACCTCATTGCTGTACTTTCCATTGTAACCACCAAAGGCCATCAAAATCTTTTCTCCATCTACTATAGTTGAGCAAAGAGTGAGGCCCTGTTAAACAATAAGAATCCATGAAGATACTTGAAATACGAATCAAGCTTCAACCAACTTAAAGGAATGATGAAATAAAGTTACACAGATATCTATACTAAT
The DNA here is from genome assembly GCA_029168755.2 of Tillandsia fasciculata. NCBI lineage: Eukaryota > Viridiplantae > Streptophyta > Magnoliopsida > Poales > Bromeliaceae > Tillandsia > Tillandsia fasciculata. The sequence goes on along the minus strand of CM054945.1, from coordinate 22,390,720 downwards.
GACAAGTTTACTTTTGGGCAATTTGTACTGTGGTGCTGATCATAACATGAATTGCTGCTTTTATAAAGTAAACTCCTTTCTTCCAGTTGGACAGTCATATATGATTAGTTCAGAATAATAAATTTTGAGCGAATGCACACATTTTCACTAGCAATATGTTCACAGAAGGAAGATATAATCAACTGAAATGAAGCTGAAAAAATGTAGATATTAGCATACTATATTTCTTCAATGTTTTCTTTTAGTGAACAAACAATTTATGTAACTACAAGTTCACTCTTAATTAATTACAAGTTCACTCTTAATTAATTTTGAGCGAATGCACACATTTTCACCAGCAATATGTTCACAGAAGGAAGATATAATCAACTGAAATGAAGCTGAAAAAATGTAGATATTAGCATACTATATTTCTTCAATGTTTTCTTTTAGTGAACAAACAATTTATGTAACTACAAGTTCACTCTTAATTAATTCAGAAGGCTACGTTAGGAACCTCGCTAGCAAGTGGATGTCGATCCATTACGCTTGTGGCCACTGACCACACAAACTTGGAGGTGTTCAAAACAACGGTCTCAATAGCACCTGTGAAAAGTTTCTTTTTGTTAGAATTTTACAAGATACGATAACCAACAGAAAAACTGAATAACAAACTCATCACTGCTACTGACAAGAACAGTTAGCAAGTATAATTACCACTTCTGTTGTCTCCACCACCAACTATGTACCAGTTCTCGTCAATTATGGTGCTAGCATGACCACCCCTGGGAGTTACATATGCACCTTGACTCTCTGGTTGAGACCACTCCATCTGTAATGCAATTAAGTATCAATAAACAGGAAACATACATTTCAAGAAACAATAAAGACGAAAGGGAAAAAAGAAAAGAGCTCCAATATTTGTAGAAGAGATTAAGCTCAATTTAAGAACTGAAAAGCTTAGAAACATCATTCTTCTATAAGATATCACAAAATTGATTAGCTAGTTGAAGTTCATGAAAGGTCTTGAACTTTGATATATCATATTTTGATTTATAATGCAACCAGCCACAACCTGTTGCTTAGCAAACGCGTATATGGAATAACATAGAACAAAAGGATGAATACAAATTTTGACTTACAGTTTGCAAGTCAAGTATGTGCAGATCATTGAAACAAGTAGAATAAGATGAACCACCAAATGTTAGAAGATATTGGCTCGCAAGCATTGCAGCTGTGTGATCAAATCTGGGTGCTGGAGCTGCTTTCCTGTGCAATCACTAGGAAATATGGAACTTAAGAGATCTTCCTGGAACTTAGAAATCTCCCCTAGCATAGCTGTTGCTAGAACAAGTTTTAATTAATAACTAAACCTTACTTGATTTCTATAGTGTCCCAAGTCATGGTCTTCAAGTCCAGAATATTAAGGTCATTCAACAGCCTCCTACTGTTATCTTCTCCACCAAACATGATAAGCCTAGAGCCAACCAAAGTCACAGATTGCCCTCCTCGTGCTTTCTGTTTCACAAAAAGTAAATCAAATATTCGATGTTTCACAATATTTTGTGTTATGTCCTTTTTTTTTACATTTGAATATTCAATTGATTTTGAATTGGCAACGCCTCCTTGTGCTTCCAAGTTTTCAGAGAGAAGTGAAAATTGGTGTTCTGTGATTGATTAAATGTTGAGAAGCAGAGCTTAGAAATTACCGGAACTCTGCCGGAGGTATCTACAGCAGACCAGCTGTGTGTTTCTAAATCAAGCAACCAAACTGCATTCCATGTAATTTAGCAGGAGATACATTACAATAGTAGCCTCGAACAATTGAAGACGCTATTTTTATAGTAAAGAAAGAGACCATTTTCATCTACAAATTCTTTTTCCAAGTCAGCCTAAATAGATAAAAGCATATAGATGCATTACAGTAGGAAACAGACCGCTGACAGTATCTGATGGTTCCTTGGAATGTCCAGCAACAACCACAAGCTTATTTTCCCATTTAACCTGTTCAATGTAACAATGCTGAGTTAAATAGGATAGATGAACTCGGTAAACGTATCAACATCAACAAAAAATAAAATGGCTGCAACTAATCAAGTGTTTGCGACTATTAAACAAAAAGTAACCCACCAAACTGTGCCCTGCAGATGCTGGAAAGGCTTGATCTGAGACAAAACTATCTGATTTTGTATACATGTTTGCACTTACATTTGACCATTCCAAAGATCTTATATCAAAAACCTGAGAAAGTTGTCATGTCTAGTCATGCTTAAAAAGAGACACCATATTAAAGATTCAGTTGGTACATGTAACCTGAACATCTGCTAGATAACGGCCATTGCGACTCCCTCCAATTACATAGAGCTTATCCTGGACCACTTCAGCTGCATGCTATTGTATTTGAAAGAGAGAAAATGTTAGCATTGAATTGTACAGAATATTAAATCCTGACACTAAAGTAGAAATGGAAGAGTAGAAAACCCAGCTTCTAATGCACTAAGTAATATTAGTTGAAGAAGATGAAAGCCGATAGCATTCTATTAAGTCACGGCATCCAAAGGAAAAGGAATTATAAAAACCAAAAAGCCAAAGAGCACCACTATGATATGCACTGTTCGAACGCTAATGAAGGAAATATTGATACCTTATAACGACCCGATGGGCGCACTCCAGAAGGATTGACTAAAACCCATTGATCATAAGAGACCATGGATAATAGCTCATTGATACTAGAGCTCCCATTAACATCTTTGTCGCCCATACTGATCACTGAAAGAATACATAATTTCATGCATTGACATGTCAAACAGTATGCATCATAGTACTAATGCGATGGAAGATAGTTCATTAGCAGAGATACTAACAACTACGATCATTTTCTGCTTTAAAAAAAAAAATACATGTATTCCTCCATCAAGGAACTGGACCAAGTGTTTCACAGGATGCAGCACAACTATCATATTCAGAGCATGATAAACAGAGAAATGATTAAGTTAAAGTATATTTTCATGGAACTCTGAATAATATTGAGAATGGACTACAAATTTTACACATCATGTCAAAAAAAATCACGAACAAACAACGACTGATACAATTGCATAAGACTATGAACTCAAAACAGGACTAAATCAATAAACCCATCATCACCGCGCTTAACGTAGTATATAATACAGAAACCACTTGAATCTAACACTAATCCTAGATCATAATTCATGGCGTCGAATGAAACAAACAGGAACAAGATAATCTCAACAAAACATCTGAATAATATCAAGCAAAATTAAGAGCTAGATACTTGATTTAGATCAAAATTTAGCATGAGAAAGAGCTAGGAGACGACAATGGGATCGTGAAGAGAGCACGGATCGTTACCTCACGGATCGATTGAACAATCGGGGGAGAAGGGATCGGGAGGATCGGGAGATCTCGATCTCGCGAGGAGACGAAGAAGAGGAGGAGCGATCCTCGTCGAGATAAATGGGGTTTCGTCCTCGGATCGAACGTGGAAGTGGACTTCGGTGGAAGAGACGAGGGCCAAGGAACGACGACGGACGAAGACTCGTATTCAAGGAGCGTGTCTCGGGCGTTTCAAAACGGAAGTGGGCCCGAAGCATGGAAACCGCTTCTGTAGCCGAAGAATGACTTCTTTCATGCGAGCGCCCGCATAGAATGGTATCGGGTTTGGGCCGTGGGCGCGAGGGCAATTTGGGCTCCATCCGAACAAACCAGACCCGAATCCTAATGGGCCGTAAAATACTTTAGTTGATTCAAAATTTAATTAATATATTTTATATAATTTTTGTACATAAAATTAAATAAATTAAAAACATAAAAATAACAATTATTTTGAATCGGCTATTTAATTTTTTAATTTATTTAATTTCATGTACAAAAATTATATAAAATATATTAATTAAATTTGTAAAAATAAAAATTAAATTAAATATTTAGATAGTAAAATTAAAATTGTTAAATGTTCAATAAAAAAAAAAAAAAAAAAAAAAAAAAAAAAAAAATGGAGCCCACGAGTCTCTGAGACCTCCAATAAAATGGCAGATCAAAATACGTATAGTATGAACATGAAGTCAACTAATTCACATGTGGGCTGATTTTTTTAATCAACTGAAAGAGAGGAGCAATACTAGTTGCACATTAACTTTTTGATCGATATATTTTATAATACTATTACCAAAAATTAATTGTTTCCTATTCATCACGTTCTATTTTTTAAATAGAAAAAATATAAAAAAAACATCAAAATCTTAGATTTGAGTGTTATGAGATGTAATTACATAAATTAATATAAAAGTAATATTTTTCTGTACAACGTTTGTTTTATTTTTTCTGCCATTGATGCAGAATATTATGTTCTTTAATAATTATTATTATTTAAAATATATTTTAAAAAAATTTATTTGTAGATTAAAAAATGATACAAATATGTTCTACTTTATAAATTCAAATTTATTCTAGTTTAAGTGGTAGCATAGCTATAGATTTTTTTTGTTTTTTTTTTTGTTTGTTTGCTAAGAAGAAGAGATCGTAGGGAGGAGAAGGAAAATAGATGTCAGGTAGTTAGCTATGATTTTTTGTTTCAAATTTTTCGGCCAAGAAGAAGAAGAGTGTAGGAATAGAGGAGACACAAATTGTAATAAATTCAATTGAGTCAAATACATCTGTTTTTTATTATTATTGAATAGCACCCAATTTTAATCTTAATGTATTGTTTGTGGCATGTGACAGTAGGAAAAAAAAAAAAAAAATCTCATCCAGATATATTTTGTTAGAAATTTATACGAAAAAGTCAATTCAAACACCATTACTACTATCATAATAAAAATATTAATATTTAATTATATTTAATTAAATACTTTTATTTAAAAAAAAAAAGATGAATTTTATATAATTTACTCTGATATAATTTAGCTTATTTTTATTTTATTATTTTATGGTTAAAAAATTATACTTAGTTGCTCTGTGATTTTATTTTATTTTTTATCAAAAATATTTACAATCAAATAGAATAGTTACGTAAACTTTTTTGATAATAATAGAGTGGTTAAGTATAAAATTTTAAACTACATGATAACAAAGTTAAAATAAGTTAAATTACAGAATAATTAAGTATACTTTTTTTTTTAAAAGTAAAACTAGCTTAATCACAGACAGGGGTGTCAACTAGCCGAACATGAGCGAGTTAGGATTGGCTCGTGTTCGGCTCGTCACACGAGCTGGCTCGTTTAAATATCGAGCTGAAAAATTCGGCTCGTTTATTAACGAGCTGAACTCGAGCCGGCTCGCGAACAACAAATTTGATCTTCATTACTACTATTAGGTGTAAAGTTAAAAAAAAATTAAAAAATTAAAATTTTTATATAATAATTAAAATTCATAAAAAATTCATAGCCTAAAATCTAAATAGTATATATATATATATATATATATATATATATATATATATATATATATATATTCGAGTGGTTAACAAGCCGCACACGAGCGAGCTGATACCAGCTTGTGTTCGGCTCGTTTACTAAACGAGCGATTTGATTTCGAACTCATTTTGAACCAAATACGAGCTGGCTTGAGAACAGAGGGTTGAATTGTCATCCCTATTCACATATAGGGGAAATAAGTTTTATCCCGAAAACAATAATAAAAAAATTTATCCACCACGTGGTCTTTCCTGCATTTAGGACATGTAGCGGTCTGAAAGTCGAAACATTGAGTCCAGGGGCTGCGGCCCACAGCCCATAGATAACAATGTTGGGGTCTACCTGTCTGGCCTAATTTATAATTATTTTTTAAAAAAAATAAAAAAAAAAATCATTGTACAACCTGTATTATGTGTAAAAAAAAATAAAAAAATTCAGTAATTTAATACAGACAGTATAAACCAAATACATTCTAAGTATTACTGTTTGTACTATATAAATTATATATTATAGTCTTTCAAATGCCTAAACTTATTCACTTGTTTTATTAATTTTTTTAATATTACAAATTAAAAATTAAATTTAAAATGATCAAATGTATAATATTTATTCTATTATATATATATATATATATATATATATCATTCGATCGTTTTTAAGACGCCCTTTTTCTAACCATTTTTTTAATAAACCGAATGAGGTAAAAAAAAAAAAAAAAAAAAACACTGAAAGCGTAGGCTTGATTCGTTCCTAAATCACCCACCAGATTTCACAGTCTGTTTACAGATCCAAACGGCCTCTCTCTCTCTCTTTCTCTCTCTCTCTCTCTCTCGCTTTATATCTCTCCTTCCTTCACTCCACACTGTGCACAAACAGTCCACTCGACAATGCACTCGGGGCGCGGGCTCTGGGGCGGCGGGGGGCGCGCCGCGGCGTTGGCGAGGGGGCTCCGGGCGGAGAGCCTGTGGCAGAGCGCGCTGCAGGTGGTGGGCAACCTCTGCTTCGCCCTCTTCGTGCTCGGCGTCCTCGCCTTCACCCTCCTCGCCGCCTCCTACTCCCCCGACGACCCCCTCCTCCTCCGCCCCAACTCCTCCCCATCCCGCTCCCTCACCTCCTTCCTCACCTCCACCACCTCCTCCTCCACCCTCCCCTCCGACGACTCCTCCGCCCTCCGCACCGGCGAGGACTTCCTCAACTCCTCCTCCTCCGGCGCGCCCCCCTCCATTCACCTCTCCGACGTCTCCGTCGTCGCCGCCGCTTCCTCCGAGGCCTGCGACGCCGACGCCTCGCTCAACTGCGCCGACCCGGAGATCTTCCACCTCATGATGCGCGCCGCCATCGAGGCCTTCCCCGACATTCACTTCTACCGCTTCGGCAAGCCCGCCCCTGGCGCCGCCGCCAGCTGCGACATGGCGTGGCGCTTCCGCCCCAAGGACGCCAAGCGCGCCGCCTTCTACAAGGACTACCGCCGCTTCGACATCGCCCGCTCCCCCAACTGCACCTACTCCGTCGCCAAGATCGGCGACTACCACTCCGGCGTCAACGCCCGCAAGAAGAAGAACAAGAAGTCCCGCCCCGGTAGCCCCCCCGACGCCGACGGCTTCGACCCGCGGAACGCCGGATCGGCCGAGACCGCCACCGCCGCCGCCGTCGTCGTCCCCGTTGTCGGCGACACAGTCAACGACACCCTCCCCGTCGTGGAGTCCGAGTCGGGGTTCAGCCGCGGCAGGTACCTCATCTACGTCGGCGGCGGCGATCGCTGCAAGAGCATGAACCACTACCTCTGGAGCTTCCTCTGCTCGCTGGGCGAGGCCCAGTATCTCAACCGAACACTGGTCATGGATCTCAGTATCTGCCTCAATTCCGTGTATACTTCGACCATGCAAGATGAGGAGGGAAAGGACTTCCGATTCTACTTCGATTTCGAGCATTTGAGGGACTCCGCTTCGGTTCTCAATCACAGCCAATTCTGGACCGATTGGACGCAGTGGCGGAAGAAGGACCGGCTCAGCCTCCACCTCGTCGAGGACTTCCGCGTCACGCCGATGAAGCTCACCGATGTGAAGGATACTCTTATTATGAGGAAGTTTGGGTCGGTGGAGCCGGATAACTACTGGTATCGAGTTTGCGAGGGGGAGACAGAGTCGGTGATCCAGCGCCCGTGGCACCTCCTCTGGAAATCGCGTCGGTTGATCGATATAGTGTCGGGGATCGCATCAAAGATGAACTGGGATTTCGATGCTGTGCATGTGGTGCGAGGGGAGAAGGCCAAGAATACAGCACTCTGGCCCAATTTGGCGTCGGACACCTCTCCGGAGGCGCTGCTTTCCACTCTTGGGAACAAAATTGATGTTGGCAGGCATCTGTACATCGCGACCAATGAGCCCGGCACATCCTTTTTCGACCCTCTGAAGGATAAGTACACGACACACTTCCTTGATGACTTCAAGGACTTGTGGGGTGAGAGCAGCGAGTGGTACACGGAGATGAAGAACCTGAATAATGGGGTTCCGGTGGAGTTTGATGGGTATATGAGGATGGAAGTAGACACTGAGGTGTTTTTGAGGGGGAAGAAGCAGATTGAGACATTCAATGATCTCACCAGCGATTGCAAGGATGGGATCAACACCTGTAAGTCGAGCTCTTGAGCTACCAGTTGTGCTGAACAATTTGGTATGCTGGGATTGGAAGGGCTTTTACCAATTATCTGTTTTAGATAATTACATTCGGCTTCAATTTCCTTGGAAATTGTTTCTGTAGACAATTTAGGTCTTATTGTATCGTGGGTAGCCACGCTGAGAGGTTAGTAGCATTTTCGCCATTCGATGTTCTGTTGCATGAGTACCGTCTCTGTTTCTGTTGGTTAGTGTTCTAACGATTACTTATTAATAGCTCCACTGTGTTTTTTGTGTGCTAAGTGTTTTTTCAGGATCTAAGATATCTGCCTTTTGGAGATATTCATCTTCTTCTTAAGAGAATTACTTTCAATGCATTTTAGATCAATCTTCTAGGCTCCCTTCTCGATAGGCACAGAGATGTGGTAGGTCCCATCCATGATAAAATTTATGGAATTTGTTAAGATTTTTCTGTTGTTAAGACTTGTAATTTTGCCAGGTATTCTAATTTTCTTTATTATACTTATTTCATGCTGAAAAGTTATATACAGTGCTTCACTGCTGTAATCTCTAGTTTATTAAATATTTTTTGTGAATATCAATGGTCTAGAAAGGTGTTAAAACTTCAAAGGTGTGGGTGTATCTGCCAGCAGTAGCTAGGAAAATCCATACAAAATTGTTTTCAGAAGTGGCTGTGTATGCCTTTGGAAGGATCAATACTTTATTCTTTGGTCTTTGGAAGGATCAGTACATTCATCTTTTAGTTTTAACATCTTTTACGATGTAATTTTTGGACAATTCTGAATTCAAGTTGAAGCACAGCTCATCATCGTGAATTCCCTTGTGTTAAATTTAATATTTTATCTGTTTGGTAGTTCTTCTGGTTGTAAAGCTACGATACTGTTCTATATTTCTATTCCTCTATGATGTGGGCATGTGTTAGTTCAGAAAAAAACTTGCAACATGTGGTCTGGACCTGATTGCAGTTGTTCAGAGGAGAGGACACACCGCAGAAAATTGAGGGGCTAGATGATTCTTGATCTAATGAGATAGGCGTATTAGTTGGTTCAATCTACATTGGCCCCTTTTAGAACTTGCTCACCTTGTACAAAAGAAGAAACAAATTTGTTAATTCTTGTGATTCTTACTTTAGAGATGGCTTATGAAGTTCAGATCGCCACTCAGCGATTGCGAGAATGCTACCATAGCAGCCCTGCTTTCTCCCATTATTGGCACAGTTGATCAGAAAGGTTGCCAATAAGCCAACATTTCTGCCCACTCCATGCTCATTTTGTTTTATGAAGGGACCACTTGATTTGTCTGTCATTAGCCGCACAGTGTCATACTCTGTGTAGAATAATGCCAGCCTTAGACAGGCTTATTACACAAGATCGCATATTTATATCTTAGAAATTCTAGAAGATACGAGGTATTGTTAAATATAAAAATATCGTTCTCTACTAGCTTAATATTTTGAAGTACAACGGTTGTTTCTTATAATTTAACATGGTATCAGAGCAGAAGGTCTTGAGTTCGAATCATGCCAGACTCCTAGTATAATTGATTTCCTCGTATTTAATTCTAGTCAGCGTCATGAGCTTATTAAAAAGTCTCGAGCCCAGACGTGAGGGAGAGTGTTAAATATAAAAATATTGTTCTTTACTAACTTAAGCTTTTGCAGTATAACGGTTGTTTCATATAATTTAACAGGTTTAACTTTCATCTAAGCACAGGCTTAATTTGCTTATCTCGTAATTGCCGGTTTTGCCTAGAAGACTAAATAATTGTTGCATTGTTATTAACGAATGGAAGAATTTCTTGTGATTTTTTGTCCTTTTGCTTGTTATCATCCCTTTGGTTGGAGAACACCAACAGTTCTCAAAGAAAGAACTACAGATGACATATATAGAACGTAAAGGCCTTGGAGGTCTCTAAGCAAAGCAATCTATCCAAGGCCATGGGGCGTTGCCTTCCATGCATTTTCCTAATATGTTCAGTAGTTGTGCTTCTTGCCGCAGGAACTGGAGCCATTGACATCTTTCTTGAATGGAATGTCTCCTTTGATTGGAGTATTAGACCTGTTTTTACGCATCAACCAGTATGTACATTCTACACTAACAATCGTTTCCTTGCTCATATTGTCTAGAATAATATATGTATTTAAGTGTTAAATTACTAATTGAAAACTGTAAGTTCGTTTATTCAGGTCATCACCATTAATGGAATGTTCCCAGGACCCCTCATCAATTCAACTACAAATGATGTGATCCATGTGAACATCTTCAATAGCATTGATGAACCATTGCTCATGACATGGTATGTATTTCCTTTAAAAGCTTAATTATTAGAGAAAGATGAATTACATTTTAGATATCCCAACACTTCTGGTGTGCAATTCCCATTGACTTAAAAACTCAGAATATGAATAGTGTTTACTTAGAAGCTTAATGGGACTACAAAACTTGAAGACTTCCTTTTCTTATACCATGTAAATTAACAATGTTCTCCAATGCTTTCTATAAGGTAAGGGCCAATTATGTATGGTTCGTTCCAACTTCTTTTTTGAGAAAATTCTGTCTGTTCCAAGTTGTTCTTCACTTTTTAGTTTTTAGTATTTTTACCAATTAAATCATGTGCAATAGCAAGCCAATTCTGTAGCTAATATATGTGCTTTGACTCCTGTAATTCATTTTTTTTTTCATATATATCTCTAATGTTGTGCGTAATCACCAAGATTTAGATTTTTTTTTTTTTTTTTGAATCTTACTAGTGGGACTAAAAGATGAGAGAAACAATTGCATTAAAACCAGGTTTTTCTGTTACTAGAATTTTGAACCGTAGGGGGAAAATGAATTGCAACCTACTAAATTGTAGCTTATTTTATGCAGGAACGGCATACAACAGAGACTCGACTCATGGCAAGATGGAGTTTCTGGTACTAACTGTCCCATACAACCTGGTAGGAACTGGACATATGTGTTTCAAGTGAAAGACCAAATCGGAAGCTTCTTCTATTTCCTCTCAACCAAATTTCAAAAAGCTGCGGGTGGGTTCGGTCCAATTAGAGTCAACAATCGCAATGTGATTGCTGTGCCTTTCCCCAAACCAGAAGCAGAATTTGATCTCATCATAGGGGATTGGCATAACATTCCTTACAAGGTATGTTCCTTTTTCCAAGTAACTATGTAAGTATTGTAATAAAATAGTAAGTTAATACCGTCTCACTCTAACGCAATATCTTCAAGAGGTGCCGGGGGGGGGGGGGGGTGTGGGGGTGAACCTTAAGGGGGGGGGGGGGGGGGGGTGGGGGGGTGAACCTACGGGCCAATAGACCTGCGGGTCTGATCAAAGCAAAAATAAGTTATTGAAAAATTCATTGGAGCTATATTCTGAAAAGATCTATATCCTTTTTATCTAGATTTACGTTATGTTGCTGACTATCTTGGCATTGAGATATGTCATTTTGATGATCAAAGTGATTCCTTTTTTTTGTGCAACACAGTACTGCTAGATGGGCATTGAGATATGTCATTTTGATGATCAAAGTGATTCCTTTTTTTTGTGCAACACAGTACTGCTAGATGGTACCAAGGGTGCAAGAGGTATATGTAATTGGATGATCTTTAGTTTGTAGTGATGTCGGCAGGCAGTTCGGCAAATTGTAGCAAGCAAGCATTTCAGTCTTATTCCTGCAAGGTACATTCTCATCAACGGCAAGGCCCCTTATATCAATGTTTGGGGAGGAAAATATGAGTTCCTTAGAGTGGAGAAGGGTGAGTATAACAATAGTAAATACAGCAGCTAAAATGTCTCATCCAAGTAACAATAATTTCTCAAATGATACATGTCCACACATACACTAATAAGAAGCTGTTAAAATTAATTATTTATGTAGGACTTGTTTGTCTCAGCTGGAGCTTTTGCAGAGTTGCGTTTGACTGAGCTGTTGAAAGTAGCACATTTTCTTTGCATTTTTATTTAAAATCTCCTCAGCAGCTTCTTGCTACAGCGCAAAAGCGGAAGCTTCAAGTTGGCCTAAAAGCTCATTATAGCTTCCTACCATGGAAAAAGCTCCAGATTATCTGTTAGTCAAGCACCTGGTTTGTAAAACCTAATGCCTTTTGAAGTAGAGGAGTTACTCCACAGAGCCTGGCCAAAAGGGCAGTTAATTATCTCATCTTATATATTTCTATTGTTTTATTTGTTTTTTGATATTGTTTACTCTTCCCGTCCTTCCTTTTCAGGGAAGACATACCGCTTGAGGATATCAAATGCTGGAAATGCATTGAACTTTAATTTCAGAATTCAGGGCCATCAAATGACTTTAGTGGAGACCGAAGGATCCTACACTGATCAGATTGTGCTGGACTCACTTGATGTTCATATTGGACAATCGTATTCTGTTTTATTCACGGCAAACCAGCAGGAATCAGACTATTATATTGTGGCTAGTCCAACACAAATTGATACTAGCAATTACCCTAACATCAATGGTCTTGCGAGACTGCATTACATGCAGTCGCAAGCCCAGTTAAGTGGGCCCCTTCCGCAGGGGCCTGATCAGTTGGACCGCGAGTTCTCCATCAATCACGCGAGGCCAATCAGGTAATTTCACCTATATAATCCAAATTAGATATGCTAAGAAAATTTCATCTCTTTCACTTGGAAAGAGTGAACATTGTTCATTCAAATATGAAATTCAAGCATGTGCTATTTATGCCAGTGAAATTTAGCTGCATCATCAAATTGAGAATATAAACAAAAGAAGATGCTAATCATTTTTATTCGTATTGATATACTCTTCTTTCCTTGCCTTTTAAAGAATTATTTAAGTACTCTGCCACAAACACTTTCCGTCAACATTACTTGTCCACTGAAATGAGCTCAATTCCAGGGAAAAGTTAATGCGAAAAATTAAATAATTAAAGTGTTGCTTTCAGTTATTGATTCGAAGCTTTGACGCCAAATATTTTTCATGTCACGTGAAATTTAGTCATATATAGGTAGTTTACTATTTCTTAACTATGGTTTTGAAGGTGGAACTTGACAGCAGGAGCTGCGAGGCCCAACCCACAGGGCACATTCAACGTGAGCCACGCTAATATCTCAAAGACATTTTTCTTGGTTAGTTCTAAAGCAGAAGTGAATAATCGTCCCTGCTACACCGTGAACGATGTTTCCTACATGACACCCTCAACCCCACTCAAACTTGCTGATTACTTTGTGAACGGTAGCGGGGTCTACCAGCTGGATGCCTTTCCAACTAGCTCTGTAAATCAAGAAGCCGCGTTGGGGACTTCGGTGGTCACTGGAGTTCATAAGAGTTGGCTGGAGATTGTTTTCAAGAATGAAATTGATTTCATGGACTCATGGCATCTTGATGGCTTTGGCTTCTATGTGGTTGGGTAAGCATCATATTCTTATGAAACCTATTTTCAGTAGTTCATTTCTACAGAAAAAAAGAGAGGCTATAGTAGGAACTTTAAAATGTTACTTTTGACACCTTGTTTAAGAGGACCAAACGGATTGAATCATCTGGATAATTTGAAGATTTGGTGACGGCGATTGGACCCCTGCCTCAAGAGACACCTACAATTTACTGGATCCTGTCGTGCGCTCCACTGTTCAGGTTTCTCTCTCTCTCACACACACACACTCTCTCTCTCTCTCTCTCTCTCCCCTGCTCCTGAAATTAACATCTTCTGGATTCAGGTGTACCCTAAGGGATGGACAGCAGTATATGCATACCTCGATAACCCGGGCTTGTGGAACCTGCGCTCGCAGATCCTCGAGAATTGGTACTTAGGCGAGGAGATGTACTTGCATGTCCACGATCCTGATACCAACCCAGCCAAGGAGCGCCCGCCGCCCGATAACCTTCTCCTCTGTGGTTAGCCATTAATTCTTTTCATAATTAACAAAACTCTTTGCTTCATTCTGTCTTGTTTACATGGCTAAGGACTTGTATTTCTCTTTATTCTTTAATTCCAGTAAGTGCTTCTTGTTATGATTTGGTTTCCATGTATCTTTGGTGCAACTGAGGCGCCACTTTTTGCGTGGCCGCCACCATTCGTCGCGCAACCACCGCCATTCGCGGCACTGCCTCCACAAGAAGGCTGAAAGGAGAAATGGTTAACATGGAACTCCTTTTCTGAGACTCATCATATTGGCTTTCCTGCATAAAAATATCCTTGTTGAAATTCGAAGATGTTGTTGTTTATTATTGAAATCCACTGAATTTCTCAATAATTAGGATAAATAACTATAGAACCTAAAATAAAATATATCATATCTAGTACTCTTCTATATCTACTCTTCTATATTTATTAGGATTGATATTTATTTATAGTAAATTCAAATTTGAATATGATTAATTAGACGGCATATATAAAAATCCTAATACTTTTCCTTCTGCGCGAATTTACTATAAATAAATATCAATCCTAGTAGATAGAGAATAGTACTTGATATGTTTTTTTTATTTTTATTTTTTCTATTTAAATTAAATAAAATTTTATGATCTAGACTTTATATAAAGAGGGTACTGGTCCCGTGACTTTCTTACATGCATTTTCGTAAGAATTTCATCAGTTTTACATCATACGGAAGACTGTCTAAGTTAGAAGGAGAAATTAGATTTTTTAGTTGGGATGGTATTGTTCGAATTGCAATCGAATTTTTAACTTTCGATATTTTATCATGAATTTATTTTTTAGGTTATTTTATAGTTTTATTTATGATCTTAAATATTAATATGTATTTGATTTTATTATTGTTATCATATTATGTAGATCTATCAAGAAGTACTTACCAACCAAAATTGATTGTAATAATTGAAAGGGACCAAAGTGTAGTTTTTGTGAAAATTAAGGTTAGGCTCCTCTCATGCAGTCTACCAAGAAATAAATAACCAGCCAAGATACAGCAAAATTTGCCGCTTTTAGGCATCTTCCAACCTTGCAAAGAGTAATTAAAATTTACTTAAATGAGTTTAAATGGGAAAATCACATTCGAGGACAAAATGTAACCGTGTAATCAGAACCCCCTTTGCAATAGCGAGTAGCCTTGTCATAAATATACCCCATTGCCATAGGACACGCATGCTTAAACATCAGGCCATATTTAGTGGGCTGGCACTTTGATGGGTCCTTATATTGGCCCAAACAACAGTTCGGCGGATCGCTGAAGGCCTGGCACGCGCTCATGCATGCAATCACGTGGCCGTCGCCGCCGACTTTCTGCAGCTCCGGCGGGCACACTGTGTTCACGTCCTTCGGACACGCAGCCGCGGCGCACGACGGTGACCCGGACGGTGGATCCACAGAGACTGGCACGTTGAAACCCGCGGCGACGGACACGTCGTACGCGTCGTTTTTCCCGCCGGCGGCGCCGAGGCTGAATTCTATGAGTGTGGCAGGGGCCGTCGGCACGGATCCGCAATTGAGCCGCCCCGTGCGGCAGTCGGCGGTGGCGCAGCGGAAGGCGCCAGAGCTGTCGACGGCGCAGAGAGTCCGGGCCCACAAAATGCCCGACCAGCCCGCCGGCATGTAAAGGTAGGCGGTCCCTTGGACCGGCAGCTCGAAGCCCGAGTACTTGGCAGGCGGGCTGGGTGTTTCCGGATTCGTCGAGGTCGCGGGCCAGACTATGTACGGGCAGTTGTTTGTTACAGTTATTAGTGCTCTTTCACATGCACCTGCGACTCAAACCAAAAATTTTGGCAAAGTTGTTTTACACTCCAGTTTATGTTTATATTTATGCATAGTACACAGTGCATAATTGTATACATGCACTGAGTACAACCCGATAATTTTTTGTTTGTTCCTTACCTTCAAAAATTAGGAAGAGAAAGAAGAAGCAGCAGCAGCAGAAGCAAAAGGAGAAGGTTTTAGAGCCCATTATTGAAGAAATAAAGGAGATTTAATTTGAAATGCGAAATGGCGGTGGAGAGGGTTCTGGTGAAAATGTAAAAGGGAATTAACCAGATCTAGGATGTGAATTTATATATAGGGTTATGATAAAGATGAAAGTATTAAATTTAAAGGATTTGGTGATGCATTATTGTGTAAAAGGGGATTAACCAGACGATGTGAATTTATATATAAGGTTATGATAATTAAAGAAGAAAGTATTAAATTTAAATGAATTGTTGCTGCATTATTGTGTAGAAGGGAATTAACCAGAGGATGTGAATTTATATATAAGGTTATCTATACTTATATATTATTTTTCTTAATTTTTGCCATGTGATAATATTTTTTTTATTATTGAGTATAGCTCATCTCGAACCGTCTCAAGTCTTTCACATATATATATATATATATATATATATATATATATATATATATATATATATATATATATATATATATATATTTGCTTTAACCGAACTGAATTGCATGTCGAATCGATTCAAAATTTTTACATAGTTTTGTTTAAATTTACTTGAATCGAATAAGGTCACAAATGTTGTATCTCTTTTTTTTTTTTTTTGTATCGAACCGGATTGTAGCTATGAACTCTGTTTCTCTATTTTTTCACTTGAATCAAATTAGATCATACATGCTACATTGGGCTGAACCGGCCTATCTGCTCTATATATATATATATATATATATTCTTTGATTGAATCGACCGATCTTTTCATCTTTCTTTCTTTGCTGGTCTTTTCACCTTTCTTTTTTTATTTGAATCGTAGTACCACCTCTTCTTCTTTCTTGAACGGTTATCTTTTTTTGGTTACTTTTTTTTTATATTTAAATTCTAAATACTATACATGTAACAGAACTTTCTTAATTACTGATTTAAATTTTTTTTAAAAAAAAAACATAAATCAATGTTACATAAATCAATGTGAGATATTAGATTTCGAAAAAATTTTAGTTTTGCGAATTAGAAAAATCGGAGAAAATTAAATTAGTCTGTTAAGATACTAATCTTATATTTTATTTTAATTCCATACGTCCATCTGCGATACTTACGATTTGATTTCAATTCAATTTTTAGTATGTAAATTTGAGCCTATTCAGTATGTCTTTTATTATTTGTTATCTTATTTTTTTCGTAATATTTCAAATATTTTTTCAGAATTCGATTATTAAATATATATATATATATATATATATATATATATATATATATATATATATATATATATATATATATTTAATCTATACATTTTTATTGAAATTTTTTTATCTGTCGCGCTAGTCCCTAATAATTAAAGAAGAAAGTATTAAAATTAAAGGATTTGGTGCTGGATTATTGTGTATCCTCCTTGCTATCTATAGTTGCTATCTATATAGCAGGTTACAATTAATTATGATCCTTAATTGCTTTCAACTATAGGCACTTTTTTTTGCATACTATATCATATTATTCGTCTATATATAGATATGACCAATACTTGTCACTTTGACAAATTGGAGAATAGAAACACACGCATTGAAAATTAAATTGAATTAATAACAAGAACCAAATCTAACGAGGGGCATCATCATTACTGAATAACCATATGTTCATTCTGTAAACTGGAAACACCAATCAAAATAAAAATATTACATCTTACTTAATATTTCGGACAAAATGTCACCAGATAATCCGAACCCCCTCTGCAATAGCAAAAGCGGTCCCGTACACGAAGCTCATAGCCAAGGGGCACAAACTCTCGAACATCAGTACAAACTTAGTGGGCCTGCATTTATTGGGCCCCCAATAACGGCCCAGGCAACAATCGGCGTCGTCCCCCAAGGCCTGGCACCCTCTCATGCACGCAATTGCAGGCCCTCCGGCCCGCTCGACCACCCGTAACTCCGGCGGGCATACCACATTTATGTCGATTGCACATGCAGCGTTACTACAACCCAGTCCATTCCGCGGTGCCACGTTAATCGGCACGTTAAACCCTGCGGCGATGCTAACTTGGTACTCGTCGCCGTTTGGTTTGCCGGATGGTCCAAGATTGAGCTCGACAAAGGTGACGGGCGGCGTCGGGACCGTGCCACAGGAGAATGTTCCCGTGCGACAGTCGCCGGTACTACAACAAAATTATGCTATAGCGATATTTTTAAGTGTTTCTAAAATCTAAAAAAAGTGTCGCTGGCAAAAATACCAACACTTATGATTAGTGTTGCTATATGTGCCGTCGCTAGGGTGTATAACGACACATTTTTGTAATATGTCCTAAAAATGTGTCCCTATAACCTAATTTTGGATATAGATGGAACATAGATAGGACACTTGTATAAAAGTGTTATAAACATGTGTCCCTATAGCCTAATTTTGTTGTAGCAGTGGCGCAGACAAATGTGCCGAACAAATTCGAAAAGTTGGTGCAGTGAGTTCGGGCCCAGATCCAGCCCGACCAGCCCGGACCGTGTGGGATGCTAAAGCGTTTAGACTTGTTGGTACTGAGTTTGATGCATGTGAACATGTTGGGGAAACGGGCGAGCCCGGATTCCACGCGATCACGGGCCAGATCGTGTAATTGCAGTGGCTGGTTATGGTTATAGTCGCCGCACTCGAACCTGAGATGAAAAATTACATCGCTGATGATCATTGGTGGGCATTAGATTCTTATCTAGTGTTTAATCAACAAGTAACTCAGTGAATTTCGAATTGTGGAGATTGTTCCTATGTATCTTAGTTTCGTCCTAGCTCTCCATTTCTTCGAGGTCACGGGTTTAATTCTCCGCATTTGATACTTCAATGAAGTTATTTATATATCTCTATCATAGGTGCATGTAGAATTAATAATTCATTTGGACTATACCATGTGAATAATTAATTTGATAACACCAATTACAAAGTGAAGCAAATAAGCCATATATATGCATAGATTATATGTTATAGAAATATAAAGAGGCCAAAATACTAATTACCTCCAAGAAGGAACACAAAGATGGATGAGAGTACCATGAACGCCATTTGTGAGGGCAAAGGGTAAAAAATATTCTCTGTTTTATAAGATGATGATGATGAAGGGAAAGCGATGAGGAAATAAATGAAGTGAAGTTGGATAATTAATCCCTAGTGTTGTGTTTAATAAAGGTTAATGATGGAGTTACAAAAATTAGATAGTTTTTATTTTAAGTGAATAGAGTATTTTCCAAGAATGATAAAAGTTGATGTGGTCATGCCCAAAATAGATTATCCAAGCTCACCTTGTTGTTAAGAATAAGTATGGCGGTTCTTAGAATGAAATGACTTGTTTTTGAAATTATGATTAAATTCAAATTTAGACTTGTAAAATTCTACACTTCAAGATTATATATATATATATATATATATATATATATATATATATATATATATATATATATATATGAAACTATTTCTGAATGGTTTGGACAGTAATCACGACTACTCCGTGGACACTATGTTTGAATTTACGTCTCACAAGTAAGAATACCATCCAACTGAAGGATCGTTGAATATAAATATTAAAAATATTGATAGTTTAAGTTTTTAGAGAATAAGAATTGTTTCATATAATTAATTTATAGCAAGTAAGATAATTTTAAGTAGTGTTCAATTATTATGGCCAGTCAATATATTTTCACTATTTAGGACCTTTGGTATCTCTTAAATTTCAATTTTTCAATTCAAAAACTATTTTGAAATACACCAATCTACTATTAAAAGTGGCTTGTAAATATCTACCATAGGGACCATCCAGCCACTTGGGGCTTTGGGCCCGATCCTAAATAATGAGAGCCAATTAATTGATGCCACGTCACGTGATTCTGTCCAATCCGATCAATTTTTCAACCATTCAAGCTAAACCTTAAAGAAGGATGATTTGCTTAGATCTACTATTAACTAAATTAGCAAAAAAAAAAAAAAAAAAAAAAAAAAAAAAAGAAGAAGAAGAAGAAGAAGAGAGGGGGTGCAATTAATCAACTAAACGGGTATCACATGAGAAAAAAACCGAAGCTTAAAAAGTTATAAGTCACCTTCATCTAAAGTAACACTCTGCATATAATGCCACTTCATTTACTTGCATGATTTCCACGTGATCTCCAACGCACGCCGAAGTGCAGCTCCTGGAAGTGCTTTTCCAAGCAGAAAAAGGTGCAGGTGAAAAGGAAAAAACGTCTCATGGGTTAGTAATTAATTAAAGTTTTGGGTGGCCGAGAGTATGAGGTGTGGTGTGAGGTCGTTGTCGTTAAATTAAGAAAGGTTACGGTGTCACAAAAATACAACAAACACGTACGTATTGCTCTCGACACTTCCGAGCTCCAAAAGTTACTAAGAAGAGTGTAGTTAGTTACCTCTATAGCACTCTTGCTCCTGCTGCTTAATTAACTAGTGCGCCATACAACGAAATTGAAATTAAACACAAAATAAATGTACGCCAAATTATTCGTATCTCAATAATAAGACATCTGGATAGGATGTAAGGAGGTTGTGAGTTTCAGTCCCAAGAGACGGAACTCTGAATTGGATTGTAGAAAACTAAGCAGCTGGTTCTCACCAAAAGAATAAAAAGGAGATGTAGAGAGAGAATTCTTGTGGGGACCGAAAAAGTAGATAGGTCCCCCGATTAAAAACCAACTTGCTCAAGAGTGTAAAAATATATAGGCCAAAGCTGAGCTCAAGTGTAAATTGGTGGTGGATCACGATTTATACTGATGTAGATATCTAATTGTACTTTTTCATATATACGTACATAAAAGGATTTTTATGTATCCAAACAAGTCCTTAGATTAAGATTCGAGCACATGTACATTGGTATTACATCTCAGGAGAATAAGAGTGTTCTCCAATCAAAGGATTAGATCGAGGTTGCACATTAAGAAAAAGGCACCTTTTTATTTTATATATTAGTAGTATAATAGAGCAATATTAATGCAAATGGATAATTAATTAGCTTTACTCTCCCCCACCTCCCAGCCACTAATTGCGAGACAACAATAATAAGAAGTACTTATCTATATATTAATCACTAGGGCTCTAATGAGGAACTGGTTCCTTGACCCCAAATCATTAATTAAATAATCAAGTAATTATTTAAATTCGTTCCTTATATTGTACTAAGATGGTTCTAATAATGGATGTATCGATCTTTATTTATTTGTTTTTCCTTTTTATAAAGCTTAATTCTCTACCGAACAAACATAATCGCAGATCGAATCTGCCTTTGGCTAACGGTGGAAGCTTACATTATCTGTCACAACCCCTCTTTGCTGCGCCAAACTCGCTGACATGAAGTAGATCACAAGCTAAAAGCCATATATAGTGCCTTCTCTCAAGTGAGTAGTCCCGTGGAATCCAGCGACTCTGCGTCACTAAAAAGATTGATATAATAGAAAACATACCAGGCACGAATTCGACAGTTTAGACAAGTGATGTCGATTTAACCTAAGGATTGCATGTAAAATGAGAGAGAATACGTATGCATGTTCATAATACAGAATATATGCGCAGATAAAAAAATAGGCTAGTTAGATTTTACATATGAACTGAACTGAAGGGACTTAGAATTAGCTGTTGTTAATGAGAATACCGACTTGATAGAAAATGAACCAAACACTACCACATGTAACATATGATTTAAGAGCTCACCAGTGGATTTAGCGATGAAAAAATATCTATTTGGATCTGGTTCAAACCAGAAAATTTTTGACCTAATGGATGTGACCAATAAATAAAGTTAAAGATAACGATTAAGCCTAACTATTCCAATAATAGTTAAAAGTTTAGCTAGTGTAGGAACAAATATCTATTGCACAAATAAGTATAGTAATAGAAAGGATATGTATACAGTTCGGATTGGTGAGGAGTGACGGGAATAGGCTTAGCCAAACTCTCTACCAACCGATATATCCCTTACTTGCACCACCTCCTAATTAATTTAGCATATGATATCAAATAGAGAGAGAGAGAGAGAAAGAAACTAAGTTGGAGTTTCTCTTTCGTGACTCACACAACTAATTAAACAACAATTGGTTACGCCAAGTATCTCCCCTACTTAACCCCACTCATCTCCTAACTTCTAGTTGACTTGTCCCCAACAAATCACAAATACAACTCTCTTTCGCCACGAAGTTTACACACCCACCACACTCTACTTATAATAATAGTAATTACATCGATAAAAAAAAAAATTAAAAAAATGAAGAAGAACAAGTCATTATTGAAGAGTTGTACAAGTGCTCCTAAACTATTCAAAGAAAACATGTACAGTACAACCCATCTGCCGAAGAAAAGGAGAAGTTTCTGCAACCTAACAAGATCGATTAGTTCATTACATCAACTACTCGCAGAAAATAGAGATCAATGCATTAATTTTACTCTTTTATTTTCTGCGCATTAGAATAAAGGTTCTGAGTTTAGTTTTATATATATATATATATATATATATATATATATATATATATATATATATATTGGGGTTCATAGTAGCCACAAATGTGGCAGTTGCTTAGACCAGCACCACTAGTACATGTACCAGTGCCCACTAGCTATATCTTTACTACGAGTAGTAGTTTTAAGGGAGTGGCTTCCAGTACCCCTTCGTTTAGCATTGGGGACCAATCCAAGCTTGGTAAAAAATTAAAATAATATGATAGTGCATAAAATAAATATCTATAAAGCAAAAAAAATAATGACAAAAGGGGGAAACTATAAGCTTAAATCCTGTGGTTCTTGGCTTGTAGTCCAATCCTATCAACACGAATCGTTGCACAAAAGAAATGGGTTTGCTTCAAAGCACCCAATCGAATCTCTCTCTCTCTCTCTCTCTCTCTCTCTCTCTCACACACACACACACACACACACATATATATATTCGTTTTCAAGGAATAGTGAGGAGAGGTAGCATGGCTTTATCGTGGTCCACTTCCTTATATTTATGGAGTCACTCCCCCACCTGTGATTGGCCAACCATTAATCCCCCCTCTTAACAAGATAAACTAGTCCATCCCTGAACCTGGTGTAGAAGCACATTTAGTTTAATATTGTATAATAAAGATTGTCGGATTATTGATACTAATTATTAATTTTAAAAATTTAAATTATTATAAAAATATAATTAATTTATTTAAAGTGTAAAGATATATTATTTACTCTCGATTATAATTTTTATTATTTTAAATGCGATTCGATTCAATCTGATCGTAAACCACCTTTTAAACTAACCAAAGATTTCAATATATATATATATATATATATATATATATATATATATATATATATATATAGTATATATGCTTGTAAATATACAAGTTATTTGAGTTTGTGATTTTTTATTTGTAAAGGAGCGCCAAGGATAATGGTGGGCTTCTTGGATTTAGTGGGTGGTTGGTAGAATAGTATGATCTAAGAGATAAAATTAATTAAAGAGTTAAATCTAACGGTAGGAAACTTGAATTGTTTGTGCTTGGTAGTCGAATATATATATATATAGAGTATAGAATACTAATAGCACCAAGATTGGTGCTATCAAATCTGCCGTTGGATGAAAAGATATAAATACCCTAAGATTTTTACCATTCAACCAAGCAACTAGTAAACCCTAGGGACCACTATCATCTTAACCACACATATCCAAAGATTAAAATTGATAGCACCAATAATATATATATATATATATATTATATATATATATATATAAAAAAGATTTTAATTTCTTCTGGTAACAAATTTTAATTTTAGTCATGCCCAGTGTACACACACTATAGAGTATAGACTGCTCAAAAAATAGCGAACGCCAACCCCCATCTCCTCACTCCCTATCAATAGAAATTGAAATTTTAATTGATATTTATCTTCCCACACCAGTACACCATTCTCTCTCTCTATCTCTCTCTCTCTCTCTCTTTGTTGTTCACTCCACAACTCTCAAGTTTCCACCTAATTCCTCCACATGTCCTTCTGCCCACATCTCTCACATTTCCCACTTTACCCCTCCACATTTCTCTTGCCCACTCCTCTCTCTCTCTCTCTCTCTCTCTCTCTCTCTCTCTCTCTCTGTTTATTATTTAAACTCCTGTGTAGTAGTAGTGTGTACCATTCAGTGTGAGCTCTCCCCAATATCAAAAACGGTTACACCCTTTTACATCTTTCTCTTCTTCTCTCTCTATAAATAATACTCCACCTCTTACTCTTTCACCATAAACACTAATAACGCCTCCCTCTCTCTCTCTCTCTCTCAGAGCAAACATGGAAACCCTAGACGCGAACCCTAACGTCGACTACTCCCTCCTCGGCGCCCTCGTGAAGGGGAAGCGCACTAAGCGCCTCCGCCCCCCCGCTCTATCCTCTTCATCCTCCTCCTCCTCCTCCACCGCCGCCGCCGCCGAGAGCCCCACCACCTCCGCCGCTGCCGCCGCCGCCGCCACCGACGAGGACGAGGACATGGCCCACTGCCTCATCCTCCTCGCCCACGGCGACGCCGCCCCCGCCGAGAGATCCCCGCCCCGGCCGCGCTCCTCCGCCGACTCCTCCGCCGCCGCCTACGAGTGCAAGACGTGCAACAAGAGCTTCCCCTCTTTCCAAGCCCTCGGCGGCCACCGCGCCAGCCACAAGAAGCCGAGGATCGACGACAAGCCCAAACCCTTCCCCTTCCCCCTCCCCAACCCCAATCCCAACGACGTCGACGGAGAGCACCATAAGGACATCCCCATCCCCCTCCCCCTCCCCCTCCCCCTCCCCCTCCACCTATCCATCGATCCACCACCGCCGAAGCCGAATACATCCCACAACAACAACAACAAAATTAGAGTTCACGAGTGCTCTATCTGCGGCTCGGAGTTCGCCTCGGGGCAGGCGCTCGGCGGCCACATGCGGCGGCACCGCCCGCTGACCTCGGCGGAGCCACCGGCGGAGTCCAAGAAGGAACCGACCGCCGCGCCACCACTACCGCCACCGCTACCACTGTCGCTGGATCTCAACCTCCCCGCTCCGGCCGACGCCGACGACGACGCCACCGCCAACAGCTTCCCCAAGCCCCCAGTCTTCGCCTTCGGCGCGAAGCCGCCGCTCGTCTTCTCGGCCTCCGCTTTGGTGGATTGCCATTATTAATCATAGAATTTTATCCAATTTACTAGTGAAATTTGTTAGAATTCTATAGACCAAAAAAAAAAAAAAAAAAAAAAAATTGTTATGTGAATTATTATGTTAATTATTATATTATTATTATTGTTAGTTGTTACAGCTTAATTTCCATTTATTCTTTGGATTCTTTTAATCAATAATTGTTAAGTCTCGCAATATTCATTTCATAAGTAGAGCGAGAGTAGATACTGAATCAACAAATTATTGTTCCAGTTATATTATTGTACGTTGGTGTATATGCATATACTTTGGTTGTTGTATTTGTTGTAAAAGTGGTAGTTGATTTCTCCACCTCTAAGGAAAGGGGCGTGGATCAGGTTCTCTTTTGGCTCACGAGTTTGTTTTGTTTGCAAGCAAACTCCCTCACATTTAATGCAAAAAAGAATAAAAAGAAGAGATGGAAAAAGGTCACCACTAGCTATAGATAACTCCCCCCTCCCCACACACTTGTTCTCACCTCTCTCTCTCTCTCTCTCTCTCTCTCTCTCTCTCTCTCTCTCTCTCTCTATAGACCTAATTTTAGATAAATCTGCATCTTTACTCAAATCTAAAAAAAAACGCAACTTCATGTTTATCTTCTCAAACATGGGTTGGCCTGAGCCTAACACATGAACATTGTGCCACATTGATCAATTAATGCCATCAAAATGCAACATGTTACACTTCCACATCGCCGTCATCGTGTACGTGTGCGTGTACGGTGGAGATAACATAAGAGACAACTTAATATATAGCACATAAATAATTCGTATTAGCCTTAGACCAAATTAGCGAATTGCATAGAAGCCATAGAGAGAACAAGTTGATGAAGTAACTAAGATTCAAGAGTTTGAAAGGAAAAGAGTGTAGCTGCTGTTTTGAATGACTTTATCAAAGGCTTAGGTGTCAATTAAGTGCACGTTTTGGTAGTGTGGAGGAAAAGAGAAGAGTAAAAAGTGTTTATTGAGTGGACTTTGCGTGAGAAGACCATTAACATGAGGGTGTGTTTGGTGTTTGACATTGTCATTATTCACATGGTGGGTGCTTACCTTACCTTAATAATTCACCCACCAATAATACCCTGTTATTATTCAATCTATTTATTAATTAAAGGGTTCTGTAAAAGTGGGTTGCATTACCTTTTCTGTTTACAGTTATGCTTTCTCTTCATGTGCAATGCTGGGCACTCTTTAGGAGGTGGATATTTTAATACTAGTTAGTTTGTTATGTGAGTCTTCATTAATTAATTAAATAAAGAAAAACCAAGTCATTTATATTGGTTACCAAACCATCTACTGCTGCATACTGAGATTCTCAAAGAAGCAGCTTTTGTGACTCTTTGAGGTATATATAGAGGATTCTTACTAGCTGCTGTAAGTTTTTAGTACTATAAGTGGTTAAGATCTCCTGGACAATTTTTCACTGTTGCTAGAAGCCAAACTTCCAGTTAAAACTTACTGCTTTTGGGGTTTATTTCTCACTTTCTATCATAGCAAGAAGCTTTCTTTTTTATTATTATTATTATTATTTTTTACTATTTGCAGTAATGAAATTATTTGAGAAGTTTAACCAAATACTCACCGCTTATTAAGCTTCATCAACTTAGTATATACTCAAACTGAAAATTCTACTTTTGAAGGTCTGGATAAGAAATTCTTGCTTAACAATCAACTAGTCTTCGAATTTGAGACTTCAGGTATCAACCATCAAATTCTTTATCGTTTGCACTAGGAATGATTGATCAAAACTCTTGATATATACTGCTATATAGGGCAATTTTGTTAGTACCATGTCGCGCTAAAATAGGGCAATTACAGCAATTAGTTACTTTAATGTGACTCGAAACAAACAATTAAAATAATATCAAATAGTTTGATCTTGCTAATAGGACATACTATTGCTTGATGATGTGATCTAAGAAATGCTATTATAAGAAGTATTATATCAAGTTCTACTAACAACTTCTCTCTACAATAGATACAGAAGCTCAGAGTTACAGCTTCTGTTTTTAGGGTACAAAACTACAACCTGCTTACTGCTACAGCAAAACCTTTTAAGACTTTTTAAATTATCTGCATATTATTAAAAAAAAACTGCAACAAAAAGTAGAACATAATTAAGAAGCACGGTCAATAGCTACTAAAAAGAGCTTCTCTATCTTGCATAGCCACCATCCGTTTGTTGGATTGGTTGACATGTGCCTTTAGTTAGCCATAGCCACATGCACCAACTCATTGAGTGGTTACAAATGACTCAAACAAATATTGATTCGCATGTCAACATACAATAACATCACCACTTCTACTTGTATCCATTTGGAGAGGGGTGGGTGTGTGTGTGTGTGTGGCGAAACACACTCTCACTACCTAATATCTGCTGCATTGAATATTTGAATATTCATACAAGCCCTTTTTTTAGTTACAAGTGCTTCACGCTACAGTGAAGCCACTATTTACTTTACCAAACGAAAAGTGATCGATTTCCCTTTTTAACTTGTGGCTGCTACTGGTGTTCTAATAAGGACCAGCATCTCACCGGCGGGTTGTTGTTGCATGGACGGACCGAACTCGCAGGAATCTTGATCAGATAGCATTAATGTTGACCGAATCAAGCACGTCTTTTGAGGGTTTTTTTTTTATTTTCTTCGCCCACGTAAATCAAACGCATGATCTGAACCGACTATCACCTGACGGTATTTTTCTTGCGCCAACCAGGAAGACCCCTTTATTGTAATTTTTATTTGCTAAAAATCTGGTACACTATAAAATCTAACCAAATCATTATTAAATTTAATTAATTTCTTATTAGATTGATATCAATTACTTAATTTATCGAAATGGTCATGGGTGAGATCATGCTTTTTGAGTTTTCCATTATTTTAAACTATATTTGGGGATTGGGTGACTACGTAGATAAGCACTTTGAGATAAGGTTGTAAAGAGGACTTTTGACTAACACTTTCTCCTTTTCTTAATGCATTCGCAGGTAACACGCGGATTTTGGTTACTTGTATTGTAAATGTCAACCACCCTTTTTTTTTTTTTTTTTTTTTCCTTTTTTAAATTCTTTTTCATGGCATATTCTCTTACGCGTGTTTTGAAGGAATTCAACAATTCCATTTAGTCGATTAAATAGAGATGAAATTGAAGAAGCATATTGGAGAATTTATGCGCATTCGCCTCAAAATTTGATTTGAATTTGATAGGACCATTTTTAAATTACTATGAATAGTGAATAGTGATTAAACTTATCCCCAAGCAGCAATACTATATTCTTTTTTTTACTTAATTCTCAAAAAAATCAAATTTAATCCTACACTTTAATTTAGATTTGAGAGACAATGGTTTAAGTACCAAGCGATTCTGATAATATTTTACATTCGAATTTTTAAACTACTATTTCACATCTGGTTTAAGTACAAGGAACTTAAAAAAAAAAAAAAAAAAAAAAAAAAAAAACCATGTTTTATCTGAATAAATTAATTTTAGCAATAGTTGACCTTCTCAGTGTTCAACAATAATATGACATTTGGCATAATAATAAAAATAAATGAAAAACGATTGAATCCATTTTCAAATGGAATTGGGGACAAGTGTCCATATCTCTCCCAAACTAATTGATTAGTGTAAAAATGTCACCGACAAAGCTATATCTGAAATGTTCTTAACGTGTTTTGCTGTATCATTTAGGGTTGGTTTGCTAAGCAAGCATTAGTTGTACACATGATTTATGAGTACTGGGGTATTATTCCTTTTTATGTTACTTGTACTTGAAAAAAATAAAACATACGGTTCAAAATCAAATATAAAAACAAGATCATTAGTGTGTTATAGCTGTGTTGTGCTAACCACCCTTTCACTTTCTTGGATTTTTCTAAGAGATTGTGTTCAAGTTAGACAAGTGTTTTAAGGCTTGGGAATATATACCTCTATCAGAAGAGAAGCTTCTTTTGCGTGTTTTCCAAAGTTAACTTTTCTCTATATTTATCCTTGCGTACTCCTTGTTTTAATTTCTTTTTTTCTTTTTATAAAAGTGCCACTAATTTTAAGCATTACAAGTACAAGAATATGATCTTATAAGGATTAAAGTTTTCTACTAAAAGCACACAGAATTCAGAGTACAGTAATAGTTACTGCTGCACAGGAATACATTTTCTTATGTATATATAATCTTATTAAAGGTTTAAAGATGGGATACAAAGACAATGTAAGTAGAGAGATCAAAAGCATGACTAAAACACTCACCCAACATGTCGAAATGTCGGATCCAAGTAATGCGCAGTACTACAACTCTGCAGGGCAAGCATGATGAAGCTAGCTCGGAGGATGCAGAGAATTGAATCACTCAAACTGGAGTCAACCCGACAACACCTGTAAATGCAGCAAAATAACGAAGGGAATGTTACATTTACTCTAGAGTTAATGCATCAATAGAGAATCGAAGTTTCCAGTGCGGATAGTCGATACTTTCACTGTACCTAAACGGACATTCTAAGAGCGAAAAATAAGAGCGAAGTTTCAAAGAAAAGTTTTTACAAGATGCACCCATTTGAGTTGGAATGAGTAAAATTCACACATGATAGATTATCTAAATTGTGGTCTCTCAAAAACAAAAGGCATCAGTGCTGATTTATGAAGAAACATGAAGCATGATAAATTAGAAACAGCTCTGCCAGATTGAATTCGTTTCACAGTAAAATGGAAAATGAACAGGTCAAAGTAATGACTTAATATATCTAAGTACTTAATTCTCATGCCTGCCTCCGCCTGTGGGTAAAGCTTTTTTTTTCCGTTATAGCTACTTAGTTTTTTTCCTGTGTATAGGTTTTGTTTTACTTCTGTTGCTATGTAGATTTTTCACTAGGCTTCATTCTTGTACACATTTTGCTTTAAGTGCATTACATGGGGATAGCTACATATTCTTCAGTTCAAAGAAAAAAAAAAAAAGTTGTTTGGTACTCGACTTCCAACTACATAAAAGAGTCTCCGCGGAAACTTTTTGCTCTCTTCTTCTCTTCAGGAATAAGAGAGTGGCCATCAAGTTTAGCATTCCTTTTCAACATGTAAATATGCAGCTCCTAATGTACTATCTCATTATTGCACCTAATGTACTGTATCCTCTTAAGCCATGACAAGACATCATTCCCAACATCAGCAATCAATTCTTGATAAATGTTTACAAAAGATCACCAACAACTAACAGTTAAATCCTATTCCAAGAAACACACTCCCACTCTCATTCCAATTGCCACATATGAGTTACATTTACCATGATACTGAGGTTATTGTCTCACATTTATTTACGCCACAACTCGGGCTTCATGAAATTTTCCATAATTACAGTAGTTTAATACATGTAAAAGAAAAGCTATGAAATAAGGAATTATTTTGACAGAGACATTTTAATGGAAATAAAAAAAAAAAAAAAAAAAAAAAAAAAAAAGAACAAATTAATTTCGACAAAAAGATGTTGTTAAGATAGCATACCACAGGCCAATCGTCCACCAGCATTACCGGTGGTAAGGCTAAGCTCATGGCCCCCTGTGGGAAGAGGTATCCAAAAAAAAAACACTTCAAATAAGAACAATCTAATAAGAACGGACATTGTGAACTATGTAATTAAAACAGATGTATTCTTTTCTATGAAATAATAGGTTGGTTGATGAAAATCAAGCATCACCTTTCCCCAGATCATCCTCAAGCTCGTGAACCACAAAGGCTCTTCCAACAACTGACTTTGGTCCACTCAAAGGAATCTAAGGTTTAAAATTCACCGATCCAACATTTGCAAAGAACCAAGTATTAGCGAGAAGAGAGCAATTATAGAGAAGCGCAAAGAGGTTTTTTAATTTTTTGTCGCAGAAGAAAAGAAGCTGTTCGTCTGAGCATGCTGAAAAGAATCTATATAAATGTATTGAAGTATAGAATTCAAGTTTACCTGGTTATCGACAATTGTTGCCTCAGCTACTCCTATATGCATGAAAGTAACAAACATAGACCAAAAGAACATATGTCAATTTCGACATTGTGCAATACATATATATATATATATATATATAACTACTACTATTTCAGTGATACAATCAGCATTGGCAACTATGTTTCCCAGGTCCCCTGCATGACGAGCTTCATCTTTGGGAGCACCATGCGTCATATTAGTTGGGTTGAAATGAGGCCCTGTGTGAACAAAATTGTATTTCATTAGATAAGTACTATACTATATGTAGAAACATTAAAAACATTTTCCTTTTTTTCCCTCCAGCAAAAGCTGGTAAATCTGACGATATTAAGGGCCTAATTGGCCCAAATTGAGCTTCCAAGTGATGGTTAACCATTGATGTTGAAAGAAGCATTATTAGGTTTTTCATCAAAATCTTCTCAGCATGAGGCAGATACAGAAACTTCCGATTGGGTCCAAATGTTTAGTTTAACTTTCCGCCACATCAAAGCTCCAAACTATTTAATTGCCAAACGCTTGATTACTGAAAGCTTCTACTTGCTGTGCTCGATTGCTCAGATAACAACATAACATCAAGAAAATCGAGTTAAAGAGCAGCTTCCACCGGCAGAATATAATCAACACAAAAATACTGAAGCTGCTGATAATGGTATCTGTATAAGCAACTGGCTGAATAGATGTTAAACCTGTTGATATGCAGCCATTGGTGGTGTCGCCATACTCATGCTGCAACAAAAAATAGAATGCATTTTGATTAGAGAACATCAATCATCTATTTAAGTAGCAGTAAACAATCATATAAATAATAACCACTTACGAGGTGGAAGCCATGAAGTCCAGGGGTTAGTCCAGTGATGCGAACTGACACTGTTGTAGGACCTGTTGATTTTTTTTTTTTTTTGAGAGAGTTCGTAATTAGTTGTAAAAATTATAACAAATTGAACAGAAATTGTGACATCCCTGGGATTTGGAAAGTTCTATATATGAGATATGATAGGACTAAACCACTTAACTCAGTTATAATATTTTGGACGGTGACTAGATCTAAGAGATTAAGAAAGTTAAGCGTGCTAGAGCTAGAATAGTTCTAGGATAGGTGACCTCCTGAGAAGCGGGGCGTTATAGTTGGTATCAAAGCCAATCACTAGCCGAAAATATAAGATGAGTTTCGACTGAGCCAGGATTATATAACGGATAGAGCACGGCTCTTCGGCTGATAACCGTTGTAGGTAGAGTATGGCTTCCCATAAGGTCCTAGCGAAACAAATCTTACATCGCTTGATATTTGTGAATGTATTTGAGCCAAACACGGACGTCGGGACTTAAAAGGAAAAGGAATTTGACACTCCTAGGATTTGAAAAAGTTCAATATATGAGATATACCAGAGCTAAACCTTTTAATCAGGATATAGTATTTGAACGGTAGTTAGGCCCAAGAGGTTACGCGAGTTAGCGTATTAGAGCTAGAGTATTTCTAAAATGGATGACCCCGGGAAGCAGGGCGTCACAGAAATAAAAAACTTCATGGAAACATATCACAAATGAGCTAAGAACACAACACAAGTACTAATGACTATAACAAATTAACTCACTTATCATCCTAAACTTACAAATGAAGTTAAAGAATGTTCATATTCACCACGCATTCTTCTTTACAATGAAGTTAACTTAATAGTTGACATAGGCGAATCAGACATCTAGTAAAAGAACAATCTCACCAAATCATCCAGGTCTAAGCAAGTATATAACCAAGCACATCGATCAATCCCGCTAGAAAAAAATCTCGAGAAAACCCAATCACATTCCTCCCCAACAGCAACAAAAAGCTTCAACTCTGAGCCGAACCCATTTGCCGATACGAAGAAGAGCAAAGCTAAAGAGAGAGATTAGGGCAGCAGAGAGAGAGAGAGAGAGAGAGAGAGAGAGAGAGAGAGAGAGAGACCATCGTCTTGTTGGAGGAGGGTGACGACGCCAGCGACATGGGAGGAGCCCTTGAGGACGGCGACGGCCTTCTTTGCGGCGGCGACCATGGCGAGGGGCTTCGGAGCGGCGGCAGAGGGGAGCTTGAGGGGTTGGGCGATGATGGCGGGGTGGAAGGGGCGAGCAGAGGGAGGAGGGAGGAGAGGAGCAGGGGAGGAGAAGGAGATGGCAGCGGCGGCGAGGATGGTGTGGGTGGCCATGGCGAATCCGAGTAATCCTTCTGCCATAAAAATCAGAGTCAGACTCAGACTCAGACTCGTCGAGAGAAAAGGAGAAGAAGAAAAAAAGCCAAGATTGGGCTTTCGTGGATTGGGAAGTGCTTTTGGGTTTGTTGGTTTTTCCTCGTAATTTTATTTTTCATCACAAACTTAAATTTTAAATAATAATAATAATAATAAATATTAACTCAATAAAAAAATATATATTTGAATTCTAGTTCACCCAAAAATTTACTTCGAATTTTGATGAAACACGAACAAAGCCGAAAATAAATTGAGCTAAAGAATATTTTATTGTCCATTTTTTAATGAATTATTAAAGCGTCGTATAATTCAAATTTTAAATTGATAAATTAAAGCGTCAGAGATTGATAAAAAAATCGTGTATAACTTATATGAATTATAAATTTTTTTGAAACAACTATTTGTAATTTTATTCGAATGAAGTTAATAAAAAAGTAAATTTTGAATATAATATTTATCTATACATAATTAATATAAATTTTAAAATTAAATATCTTATACAAATTATAAATTTTTTTGAAACGACTATTGATAATTTATTTGATTTGATTTGGATAAGTTAATGAGATAGTAAATTTTAAATATAAAATTTATCTTTATATAATTAATATAAATTTAATCGAATAATTTACAATTTAAATATTCAAAAAATATATAATTTTATATTTATAAAATATTACATTTTTAATTACAATATATTATATAACTTTAAAATTTATAATTTTTAATATTCTTAATTTTAAAATTCACTTATTCATTTAAGAATATATATAATTTTTTTTTCTATATATATATAATTCATTTTTTTATTATAAATTATTTAAAATTCTGAATTCAAATATTGGCAGGGGCCGCGCGTGGCGCGTACCCCCTCTACCACAAATTATGACGTCCACTCTCCCACTTGGGGAGATGGTAAGCCAGCGCACCCACCAAGTGCAATGTGGGCCGCGGGCCTAGGTCATGGACCTTATTGATCGCCCATAGACCCCGTCCAGGTAAGTATGGAAAAGAGGTCCACATCCCACTCATCTTGTAGATCCCGGAGACTGGAAAGATTCCTCGCTGGTCGATGTGGGACTAAATTCCATGAACCATCTCGTTGATGATGGAAGCCGCGCGCTCCGAGCGTCCCGCTTTGTTCTGACTTGTGATTTTGGTCGTCTCCGCTGCTGTTACAATTCATTTTGCCTGGACCGGGTTCACCATGAACTAACCTTTCAAAAGTGAAAACTCAAATGTAAGTGAAATGTTATTATTATTTTTTAGTGTAGTGATCCGCGCGATGCAGCGGACATATATTATTATACCTAAATTTATACTAAATTTATTACAATAATATAAAAAAATTATTCTAAAATTTCGATATAGATCAATTTAATATCAAATCACGGAATGAAAACATGCTACGACAAATTTAGGGTACTCACCTATCTCATTTTTTGCAACAATATAATTATGTGTTTGAATTACGATTTACCGGAGAATCAGAGAAATGCACTAGCAGACAAAAGATAAATCGTTGTAATAAATCTCTAACGATTTCTACAAAAATATAAAATAAAATTGGTAAAAAATTAAAATACGTACATAGTAAGTAATAATAAAATAAAGTATTAGGTAAAAAAGTTGCATTAGGATTTACCGTAACACCAAATAGCAAAATTTGATATAGGTTCCTAAGGCAAAAAAAAAAATAAAATATTGCATGATGTTTCTGCAAAGAATCGCTCACAAAGAATCAAAAGAAAGAGGCGGCGATTTTTACCTCTCGAGGTGGCGACGCACTTGAAGACAACGACAGCACGCTCCCACATTCTATGGCCGGGCAATGTCAGCAACAGGGCGCGAAAAATTTCAACAAGATCATCCCAGCAGAGCCCAAAATCAACCACCAAAACTTTTAGGTACCGTTTGGTTCGGGAATAAGGAAAATTTTGTTATACCGGGGATAGGTATAGATTATGGTATTAGCAGGAATTAGTGTAAATTTGCGTTTGGTTGGGTTTATTAGTTATACCGGGATTAAAGGAAATTGTGTTTGGTAAATTATATAGGAATAAGGAGAATAAGATGAATAGTAAAAAATTGTGTTTGGTTGAATATAGAGGAATAAGAAGAATTGAGAAGTGATAAATTTGTGTATTGACTATTTTGCCCTTTATGATATAATTTATAAATAAAATAATTTATGATATTAATCAACATAATAATAAATTTAAAATAATATTTAAAATTGTAAAAAATATTTAAAAATAAATAATAAATAATTAAAAATACTTAAAAATAATAGAAAATTATATATTAAAATATTTAAAATATTTGATTGTTTATCATTTTAAAACCATTAATCAATAAGTACATCATCTTCAATCCACTCATCTTTCAAAATAAGCACCTCATCTTTCAACATAAGTACCTCACATGGTTTCTGTTCATATTTCTAATTGATAATATCAACAAAGGATAACCAAATCCATCTTAACTTGCAACAAAAAATAGGCTTATATTGGCAACAATTTATAAGATAGAATAAAATATTACATAAATTACAGAATAAATACTACTCTTATCATAAAATAAACCATACTACACAAACTTATAGCTTCCAAAGCTCATAAGCATTTCATCAAACACATTCAATTCAACTAAATATAACACTACTCCAACAACTCAATCATCCCAACACATAAATATGACACAAAATCCCCCCCCCAAAAAAGAAATACTATTATTCTAGCATAAAATAAACCATACTAAACAAACTCATCTCTTCCACTCTGCACAAGCATTTCATCAAACACCTTCATTCAATTAATATAGCACTGCTCCAACAGCTCAATCATCCCCAACACATAACTATGACACAAAATCCCCCCCCAAAAAGAGATACTATTCTTCTAGCATAAAATAAACCATACTGCACAACTCATCTCTTCCAACCTCACAAGCATTTCATCAAACACCTTCAATTAACTTAATATAGCACTATCCAACAGCTCAATCATCCCCAACACATAATATGATACAAAATTCCCCCCACAAAAAGAGATACTATTCTTCTAGCATAAAATAAACCATAATACACAATCTGATCTCTTCCACGCCTCACAAGCATTTCATCAAACACTTTCAATTCAACTTAATATAACACTACTCCAACCACTCAATCAACCCCAGCACATAAATAAACACAAAATCATCAAAAAGAAAAAAAAAAAAATTATCGGGCTGGGTTTGATCGCCATCGTCGATTCGG